>JASEVX010000015.1:1458740-1546044 GCA_031761405.1 Serripes groenlandicus
GCAATTGCTCCCTTTGTCACAGTGTGTTCAGTACTATTGAGTAGCTGGGTTGAATCACTCAGGACGCATGAGTATGTGAACAGTAAGTGTGATTTGACATATATGATGTTGAAAACGGCGTAAAACACCCAACAATACAAACAAAACGATCTTTGAAATCATGATTAGCAATGGCTCTTCTTTCCACACTGTTTTCAGTCCTATTGCCTAGCTGGGTAGAATCATTCAAAAAACATGAGTATGCGCAAACAAAACGACATGTTAAAGCATGGCGGGCAATTGCTTCTCTTGCCACAATGTGTTCAGGTCTATTGCATAGCTGGGTTGATTCACCCAGGGATCACGAGTGTGTGAACTGACGGGGTGGTATGACTGGAATGATGTTGAAAACGGCCTGAAACACCCAACAATACAAACAAAACGACCTCGGAACGCAGGGCGGGCAATTGCTCCCTCTGTCACAGTGTGTTCAGTACTATTGAGTAGCTGGATTGAATCACCCAGGTCGCATGAGTATGCGAACAGTGCGGGTGATTTGACATATATGATGTTGAAACCGGCGTAAAACACCCAACAATACAAACAAATTGACCATTGAAATCGTGATTAGCAATGGCTCCTCTTTCCACACTGTGTTCAGTCCTAACGCATAGCTGGGTTGATTCTCCCAGGTCCCATGAGTTTGTGAACTGTGAGAGTGATTGGACATAAATGCTGTTGAAAACGGCCTCCTATGAACCCCAACAATGCAATCACATTGACCTTTGAAAACATGATGAGCAATGGCTCCGTTTACCACACTGTTTTCAGTCGTATCGCGTAGATGGGTTGATTCACCCAGGAAGCATGTGTGTGTGAGCAGTGAGGTGTATTTAACATAAATGCTGTTGAAAACGGCCTAAAACAACCAACAACGCAATCAAAACGACCTTTGAAAACACGATGAGCAATGGCTCCTGTTACCACACTGTTTTCAGTCCTATTGCCTAGCTGGGTAGAATCACCCAAAACACACGAGTATGTGCACTGTGATGGCAATTGGGCATACATGCTGTTGAAAACGGCCTAAAACCCCAACAATGCAAGCAAAACGACCTTGGAAAACATGATGAGCAATGGCTGTTTTTATCACAATGTTTTCGATAGTTCATTTATAGGGAGTGTATGCATGTGGGAAAGGGGTTATGGGAAAATCGTTCACTGTACCGCCGAAAGGGATTTGACCTGCAGAGGTGCGAAGACCAGTGAACACAAACTCACCCTTCCTTTCTGACATGCAGATATTTTATGCCACTTTCAACACTTATTTAGTCATGCAACAACTCGCTTCCAAGATCAAAACCCATACACAATGCAAACGAAACGACATTTTAAAGCATGGCGGGCAATTGCTTCTCTTGCCACAATGTGTTCGGGTCTATTGCATAGCTGGGTTGATTCACCCAGGTATCACGAGTGTGTGAACTGACGCGGTGGTATGACTTGAATGATGTGGAAAACGGCCTAAGACACTCCCAAAATACCAACAAAACGACCTCCGAAAGCAGGACGGGCAATTGCTCCCTTTGTCACAGTGTGTTCAGTACTATTGAGTAGCTGGGTTGAATCACTCAGGACGCATGAGTATGTGAACAGTAAGTGTGATTTGACATATATGATGTTGAAAACGGCGTAAAACACCCAACAATACAAACAAAACGATCTTTGAAATCATGATTAGCAATGGCTCTTCTTTCCACACTGTTTTCAGTCCTATTGCCTAGCTGGGTAGAATCATTCAAAAAACATGAGTATGCGCAAACAAAACGACATGTTAAAGCATGGCGGGCAATTGCTTCTCTTGCCACAATGTGTTCAGGTCTATTGCATAGCTGGGTTGATTCACCCAGGGATCACGAGTGTGTGAACTGACGGGGTGGTATGACTGGAATGATGTTGAAAACGGCCTGAAACACCCAACAATACAAACAAAACGACCTCGGAACGCAGGGCGGGCAATTGCTCCCTCTGTCACAGTGTGTTCAGTACTATTGAGTAGCTGGATTGAATCACCCAGGTCGCATGAGTATGCGAACAGTGCGGGTGATTTGACATATATGATGTTGAAACCGGCGTAAAACACCCAACAATACAAACAAATTGACCATTGAAATCGTGATTAGCAATGGCTCCTCTTTCCACACTGTGTTCAGTCCTAACGCATAGCTGGGTTGATTCTCCCAGGTCCCATGAGTTTGTGAACTGTGAGAGTGATTGGACATAAATGCTGTTGAAAACGGCCTCCTATGAACCCCAACAATGCAATCACATTGACCTTTGAAAACATGATGAGCAATGGCTCCGTTTACCACACTGTTTTCAGTCGTATCGCGTAGATGGGTTGATTCACCCAGGAAGCATGTGTGTGTGAGCAGTGAGGTGTATTTAACATAAATGCTGTTGAAAACGGCCTAAAACAACCAACAACGCAATCAAAACGACCTTTGAAAACACGATGAGCAATGGCTCCTGTTACCACACTGTTTTCAGTCCTATTGCCTAGCTGGGTAGAATCACCCAAAACACACGAGTATGTGCACTGTGATGGCAATTGGGCATACATGCTGTTGAAAACGGCCTAAAACCCCAACAATGCAAGCAAAACGACCTTGGAAAACATGATGAGCAATGGCTGTTTTTATCACAATGTTTTCGATAGTTCATTTATAGGGAGTGTATGCATGTGGGAAAGGGGTTATGGGAAAATCGTTCACTGTACCGCCGAAAGGGATTTGACCTGCAGAGGTGCGAAGACCAGTGAACACAAACTCACCCTTCCTTTCTGACATGCAGATATTTTATGCCACTTTCAACACTTATTTAGTCATGCAACAACTCGCTTCCAAGATCAAAACCCATACACAATGCAAACGAAACGACATTTTAAAGCATGGCGGGCAATTGCTTCTCTTGCCACAATGTGTTCGGGTCTATTGCATAGCTGGGTTGATTCACCCAGGTATCACGAGTGTGTGAACTGACGCGGTGGTATGACTTGAATGATGTGGAAAACGGCCTAAGACACTCCCAAAATACCAACAAAACGACCTCCGAAAGCAGGACGGGCAATTGCTCCCTTTGTCACAGTGTGTTCAGTACTATTGAGTAGCTGGGTTGAATCACTCAGGACGCATGAGTATGTGAACAGTAAGTGTGATTTGACATATATGATGTTGAAAACGGCGTAAAACACCCAACAATACAAACAAAACGATCTTTGAAATCATGATTAGCAATGGCTCTTCTTTCCACACTGTTTTCAGTCCTATTGCCTAGCTGGGTAGAATCATTCAAAAAACATGAGTATGCGCAAACAAAACGACATGTTAAAGCATGGCGGGCAATTGCTTCTCTTGCCACAATGTGTTCAGGTCTATTGCATAGCTGGGTTGATTCACCCAGGGATCACGAGTGTGTGAACTGACGGGGTGGTATGACTGGAATGATGTTGAAAACGGCCTGAAACACCCAACAATACAAACAAAACGACCTCGGAACGCAGGGCGGGCAATTGCTCCCTCTGTCACAGTGTGTTCAGTACTATTGAGTAGCTGGATTGAATCACCCAGGTCGCATGAGTATGCGAACAGTGCGGGTGATTTGACATATATGATGTTGAAACCGGCGTAAAACACCCAACAATACAAACAAATTGACCATTGAAATCGTGATTAGCAATGGCTCCTCTTTCCACACTGTGTTCAGTCCTAACGCATAGCTGGGTTGATTCTCCCAGGTCCCATGAGTTTGTGAACTGTGAGAGTGATTGGACATAAATGCTGTTGAAAACGGCCTCCTATGAACCCCAACAATGCAATCACATTGACCTTTGAAAACATGATGAGCAATGGCTCCGTTTACCACACTGTTTTCAGTCGTATCGCGTAGATGGGTTGATTCACCCAGGAAGCATGTGTGTGTGAGCAGTGAGGTGTATTTAACATAAATGCTGTTGAAAACGGCCTAAAACAACCAACAACGCAATCAAAACGACCTTTGAAAACACGATGAGCAATGGCTCCTGTTACCACACTGTTTTCAGTCCTATTGCCTAGCTGGGTAGAATCACCCAAAACACACGAGTATGTGCACTGTGATGGCAATTGGGCATACATGCTGTTGAAAACGGCCTAAAACCCCAACAATGCAAGCAAAACGACCTTGGAAAACATGATGAGCAATGGCTGTTTTTATCACAATGTTTTCGATAGTTCATTTATAGGGAGTGTATGCATGTGGGAAAGGGGTTATGGGAAAATCGTTCACTGTACCGCCGAAAGGGATTTGACCTGCAGAGGTGCGAAGACCAGTGAACACAAACTCACCCTTCCTTTCTGACATGCAGATATTTTATGCCACTTTCAACACTTATTTAGTCATGCAACAACTCGCTTCCAAGATCAAAACCCATACACAATGCAAACGAAACGACATTTTAAAGCATGGCGGGCAATTGCTTCTCTTGCCACAATGTGTTCGGGTCTATTGCATAGCTGGGTTGATTCACCCAGGTATCACGAGTGTGTGAACTGACGCGGTGGTATGACTTGAATGATGTGGAAAACGGCCTAAGACACTCCCAAAATACCAACAAAACCAGATCCGCCCATGCATGACTGGATTATGGCCCTTGAAATGGTCAAAATTCTATAAAAGAGCTTGTTAACACGATACAGTCTTCATGTTTGATTGTATCTCAACCAAACTTATACAGTAGTTAGATATCCATAAGAGCTCTGTTCCTTTTGAAAACCAGCCAGATCCGCCCATGCATGACTGGATTATGGCCCTTGAAATGGTCAAAATTGCTATAAAAGAGCTTGTTAACACGATACAGTCTTCACTTTTAATTGTATCTCAACCAAACTTATACAGTAATTAGATATTCATGAGAGCTCGGTTCCTTTCGAAAACCAGCCAGATCCGCCTATGCATGACTGGATTATGGCCCTTGAAATGGTCAAAATTGCTATAAATGAACTTTTTAACACGATAGTCTTCACTTTTGATTGTATCTCAACCAAACTTATACAGTAGTAAGATATCCATGAGAGCTCGGTTCCTTTCCTAAACCAGCCAGATCCGCCCATGCAAGACTGGATTATGGCCCTTGAAATTATCCAAATTGCTATAATTGAGCATGTGAACACAATAGAGGCTCCATTTACTATCTGATCTTCACCAAACTTAGATAGTAGTTAAATATTGATGAGAGCTTGGTTCCTTTTGAAAACCAGCTAGATCCGCCCATGCAAGACTGGATTATGGCCCATGAAATTGTAAAAATTGCTATAATAGAGCTTGTGAACACAAAAGAGCCTCCATTTACTATCTGATCTTCACCATACATACATGCTCTGGATTGAAAATGACCAAAGAACCATACCAGTAGAGCATAGGCCCTCGTGGGCCTCTTGTTATTTGTAAATATGCCTAATTGGCTGTTTTTACCATTTTGATGGCCTCACTTACCTGCGATGCATTAAGCCCTAGACAGTAACAAAGTAGAAGAAGAAGTCTCTGCATAATCAAATGTTGGATGAGAGCGCTTTGTAACGTTACTGTATGCTACTATTCCTTTCTTAGCAGCACGTTATGAGTTGTTTATGGCTGTAGTGAACACTAGAAAATTAATTTTTAAATACTTTTGCAGAAATGTTTCTTAGGTGCTTTCTTGAACTAATTATTCCCCCAAGCCATGTTAATAAGTCGAAAACATGGTCGCTAGGCTATGCTATTTTGCAGTATATGGCAGTAGTGATTCAATTTTGACAATATGATAGCTACTGTTGCTGGTTGTACGTGCTTCTGTGCTGTGGAAATAAATATGATAAATGTAATCAATATTTCAATGTGACGAAAAGTTATCATACCGTTGTACACGGTAGTTTGCACACTTAAGGCGAATACAACATTAACTGAATTATTATATACGTGATGAAATGTTATCATACCTTTATACACGGTATCTTGCACACATAACCCACTTAAGCGAACATTTTGTACAATTTAAAAAGTCAAAGAGTGGCTGCTGTCTATTCTAAAAATTGCTTCCGTTCGAAAGTATAAATACGTTGGCAAATGCCAGCGTTGACTTAACGTAACGGAATAATAATCATGAATTGAAACCTTAAAATTAACACTTAAGGCGAAAATGTACCGAATATAATAAAAATGATATTAATAATAAACATTGGTTGTCGTTAAATATCCAATATTATTTTTAATTTGGAAATGAATGTCTTTTTACAACACATCGTAGATCACAAATAAAACGTCTGCTTACGAAACGCAAATTTTAACAATAATATTATCATTGCGAAGTTATGGACACGGTTGCCCGATTTGCTTGCTTCCGTGACAACTGACTCAGACAGGAAAGAAAAGGAATGAACTTAAATGTCACAAAGTTACCATAACTGTAAAGTCTCACTAAAGGCAGCTTTTAATAACAACACTATTGTAATAAGTAATAACGACTGCTGGTTGCTGTACGTAACTCTGTGCTATGGAAATAAATAAATGTTTAAATGTGATGAAATGTTACACACATAGACCACTTATGCGAACATGCTGTATAATTTAAAATGTCAAAGAGTGGCTGCTATCTAACCTAAACAGTGCTTCCGTTTGAAAGTATAGATAATTTGGCAAATGCTAGCGTTGAACGTAACGGAGTAATAATCATAACTTGAAACCACAAAACTTACACTTAAGGCGAAAATGTACCGAATAATAATAATAATAATAATAATAACTAGAATTGTTTTTGCAAAAAAACAGATGTCTCCCCCTCAAATATCTGTCAAAATCTTTCAAAACATTCCAATCTATAAAGCAGACAATGTGTTCTGAACATCGCCTTGATGAGGTGAACATTTGACCCAGGTTTCATGAAAATCCTTCAAGCCGTCTTGGAGATATGGAGCGGACACGATTTGGGACAGACAGACGGACAGACAGTCGAGACATGGGTTCTGCACATCGCCTTGATGAGGTGAACATGTGACCCAAGTTTCATGAAAATCCTTCAAGCCGTCTTGGAGATATGGAGCGGACACGATTTGGGACAGACAGACGGACAGACAGTCGAGACATGGGTTCTGCACATTGCCCTTGATGAGGTGAACATGTGACCCAAGTTTCATGAAAATCCTTCAAGCCGTCTTGGAGATATAGAGCGGACACGATTTGGGACAGACGGACGGACAGACGGACGAACTCATGGAAGTGTACTTGTGGGGTTATTTCCTTTGATGTTTACTTGTGGGGTGCACCCCACAAGTATGCAATTCATTCCGTAATTAACCCCCTTTAACGGAATGAATAACATTAATATGCAAATGAGATACCTATTATAAAAAATAAAAAATAACTATTTATCTAAGTGTCTTTATAAGGGTGGTGGATGGGCTTCGTGAAAAACACGCACCCCACAAGTACTCTCTCATGCGGGCGGACAGACAGACAGACAGACAGACAGACAGACTGACAGACGAGACATGGGTTCTGCACATCGCCTTGATGAGGTGAACAATTGACCCAAGTTTCATGTAAATCCTTCAAGCCGTCTTGGAGATATGGAGCGGACACGATTTGGGACGGACAGACGAACAGACAGACAGACATTCAGCCAAGACATGGGTTCTGCACATCGCCTTGATGAGGTGAACATGTGACCCAAGTTTCATGAAAATCCTTCAAGCCGTCTTGGAGATATGGAGCGGACACGATTTGGGACAGACAGATGGACAGACAGACAGACAGAAAGACAGTCGAGACATGGGTTCTGCACATCGCCTTGATGAGGTGAACATGTGACCCAAGTTTCATGAAAATCCTTCAAGCCGTCTTGGAGATATAGAGCGGACACGATTTTGGATAGACAGACAGACAGACAGACAGACAGTCGAGACATGGGTTCTGCAGACAGACAACTGGAACAATGAACTGCATTATAATATATAATATATTGTAACACAAATGCCGTACATTGACTAACCGAAACCAACTTTTAACAAGAATACTATTACTATTGACAACGTGATAGCTGCTCTTGCTGGTTGTACGTGCTTCTGTGTTGTGGAAATTAATATGACAATGTGACATAGGTAATCAATATTGCAATGCCACGAAATGTTATCATACTATTATACACGGTAGTTTGCACATTTAAGGCGAATACAATATTAACTGAATTATTATATATAATACATTGTAACAGAGAAGCCGCACATTTTCTAACTAATGGCAGCTTTTAATAATAACACTGTTGCTATTGACAAGTAATAGCTACTGTTGGTTGCGGTACGTACTTATGAGCTATGGAAATAAATCAATGTTTAAATGTGATGAAACGTTATTATACCTTTATACACAGCATCTTGCACACATAACCCACTTATGGGAATATGCTATATAACTTAAAATGTCAAAGAGTTGCTCCTGTCTAATCTAAACAATGCTTCCGTTTGAAAGTATAGATAATTTGGCAAATGCCAGCGCTGAACGTAACGGAATAATAATCATAACTTGAAACCACAAAACTAACAATTTGGGCGAAAATATGCCGAATATAATAAAAGTGACTAAGGGGTTCTTTATAAGCTGAAAATGAACGACTACCTGAACAATTAACTGCATTATTATATACAATACTTTGTAACACAAAGGCCGTACATTGGCTAACGGAAACGAACTTTTAACAAGAACACTACGTCACGAAATACTATCATACCTTTTTAGACGGTATTTTGCACACTTAAGGCGAATATACCATACGCTATGAATTAAAATGTCAACGAGTTGCTACTGTCTTATGTAGTACATGCTTCCGTATGAAAGTCTAACTAAAGGCAGCTTTTAATAACAACACTGCTACTTGGTCTGGATCACATCTGGTCATCACTGGCATCTGGTAGTAGGTTTGATCCTCACTGGCGTGTGCTAGTTGGTCTGAATCACAGCTGGTCATCAATGTCGTCTGCTAGTTTGTCTTGATCACATTATGATCATCAATGGCGTCTGGTAGTTAGTCTGGTCATTATTGTCGTCTAGTAGTTGGTCTAGTCATCAATGTCGTTTGCTAGTTGGTCTTGATCACATCTGGTCATTGTAGTTGATCTGGTCATCAATATCGTCTGGTAGTCGGTCTGTTCGTCACTGGTGTTTTCTAGTTGGTCTGGATCACATCTGGTCATCAATGGCGTCAATAGTACCCGAGCTCTCATCACTATGAACAATATGTGCGAGTTTGAAAACTGTGAACTGTGTCGTGTTAACAAAAACAGTTTACAAACGGACGGACGGACGTACAGACGCACGGATGGACGCCAGGAACAATGCCATCCCAAAGACCTAAAAAGAGTAGCGTAGGAAAGTAAGGTCAAACATACTCATTTGATACATAATTCACTTTAATTAAGAGATAATTGCAGAAACGGTAGATGCTGTTTGTCTTCTATACAGAAAATCGTACAATAAACTTATCTAAGAAATATTCATTAAATATAAGAAGATATGTAATTTTAAAAAAAAAATCGTCATTATGCTGGTTTTATAGTTAGAAACCGACTTGAGGAAAATTTTAGCGACATGGGGGGAATCGTTTATTCGTCTTTACTTAAGGCGAAGCAATTAGGGAGGAAACTGTCTTAAAATTGGGTTTAGGGTGAAATTAGAAGGCCACGGAGATAGTGTATAAGGTGAAAAGGTCTGTAGTAAATTGATTCTCTAAATAACCTTACTAATTTTTCAAAAATAGTTCTTAGAAATAAGTTCGCCTTAAGTTATAGAAAAATGGCATTTCCCCTTAATGTAGGATCCATACTTATATATATATATATATATATATATATAACCCTGGATGCTGCATTAAGGAGACCGCATTATTTTTTCTGCATTAAGGAGACCATTTGTATATTTGTTAATATTTGGTCTACCCTTATAATTTTAACATTTTTTAGCACAGATGTAGACAGATAGTGTATATATGTGCTTAGTTTTCCTAAAAACATGTAGCCAAAAAATATACAAATCTGCTGGTCTCCTTAATATTTGTAACATAAAAACCATACTTTAAGGAGACCAATGTATATATTTCTATAATCTGAAACATGGTTTATGGAGACCGGAACATATATATTCACATATAACCCTGGACTCTGCATTAAGGAGACCGCATTATATTTACTGTATTAAGGAGACCATTTGTATATGTGTTATTACTTGGTCTATCTTTACGATTTAAACATTTTTAAGCACAGATGTAGACATGTGTATACATGAGATTTATTTTCCTAAAAAAAGAATACACAGAATATATATAAATTGTCTTGTCTCCTAAATATTTTTAATATACAACCTACTTTAAGGAGACCAATGTATATATATTCCTATAATCTGAAACATGGTTATCGGAGACCAGTGCATACATATATATAACCCTACAATCTGCATAAAGGAGACCAAATAATTACTTATTTTTTATTACTTAGTCTGTCCTTACGATTTTAACATGTTTTAGCAAAGATGAAGGCAGATAATGTATATATATGAAATATGTTTTCCTAAAAGTTTGGTTAATATCAGTCCATTGGTTTAGGGGGAGATGTCATTTGAAGATTAAAGTTCCTTTTACCACTTTTCAGATGCCACCTGGCAGCTATCTTTTCCAACAAATCAATATGGCTGAAACAAATTATGTACAGTTTCACTAAAGGAACATTTCTGATAGACTATCTAGAAATCAGTCGAAAACTTGAATAAGAATGAAATTTTAAATTATTGTCGTTTTGCCCCTTTTCTGATGACGTCTGGAAGCCATGTTTTTCAACCAGTCATTATGGCTTGAACACATAATGTAGAGGGTCACTCAATGACCATTTCTACCAAATTATCTTGGAATCAAACAAGTGGATTCTGTGAAGAAGAATTTTTAAGTTATAGCATTTTCTCCCTTTCTGAATCCACAGCAACCAAGTACTGCATAGAATTTATATCTCTGAACAACTTTGAAAGAGGACCCCAAAAGTAACATTCCTATTAAGTTAGGCTGAAATTAGTCATAAGGAGGATAAGGAGATGTAATTTGAACCTAAAAGTTAATTTTACCCCTTTTCTGATGCCACCTGTATGCAATGATTTTCAACCAAGCACTCTTACACTATAGTCCAGCTTAAAACAATATTTTAAATCTTTCTCAAATACAACAAATCTGCAGATGAAAACTATGAAAACATATTGGCAGAAACCTAAAAAATCTCCATGAATAAGGGTTAAATTATTAAATATATAAAGTTGAAAACTTTGTGGCAAAAGGAGAAATGTCTCATCATGAGCAATTTTTCCTATTGCCACAATGTTTTCAAAAGTTGTACGCTGCAAGGGCATCAGAAAGTGTCTATATTTGGGAAAGGGATACGGAAAGCAATGTTTATATATATTTATATATTATGAAACATGGTTTATGAAGACCAGTACATATATATGAGCTGTTCCACACGAAAACCGACATTGTGGACTCTGCGTAAAGTATTGATCCGGATCAGCCTAAGCATGCCACACAGGCTAACCCAGACAGACACTTTTCGCCTCCTGGAGATTTTCTGTTTCAGGAATTCTTACTCTATACCTCTATTCCCCTGAGACGGAATGTATTGGTCTGGATTGATCTGGGTCAATACATTACGCCGAGTCCATAATGTTGGTTTTTCTCGTGGAATGGCTCATATGATATAACCCTGGACTATGCATTAAGGAGACCGCATTTTTTTTTTTCTGTATTAAGGAGACCATTTGTATTCTAGTATTTTTATTACATGGTCTATCCCTATGATTTTAGAAAATTCAGCACAGATGCAGACAGGTAGTGCATTTATGATACTAGATTTCCCACTTTTCTATTATAAAGCCCTTAATGTTTTGAATACAATGAAACATATTTGAGGCCAAAGTAAATATATTCCTAAAATCTGAAACATTGTTAATGGCGACTACAATAAACAAAATTAGAACTAAAAAGTCTTCAGGAGACCGAACAGGGCCTCCATGGATATTCGGTTTTTCACCAAATTGATAAGAAGTCGGAGCCAAAGTTGTAGCCAACTTTGAAGTCAAATTTTTTGTTTTACATTGCAAAATTAATAATGCAGATTATACTTGAATGTTTTCTTAACAATGTTTTTAGCATCAAATTTGCTACTATTCACAGCTAGGTCCTCTGCTGTTATGGACTTAAACTTTTTACATAATATATTATACATGAAGTAAGTATACATGTATACGAGAAGAATAGCCTTCTGCTAAAAATATTGACTATCAGCGGTAATTGGGGTTTTAATGCATGTGCGAACAGTGAACCCTTAGGCAATATTATGCATCTTAAAAAGAGGGCAAAGATGGCCCTAATTTGATCACCCGAGTGATGGTATAGTAGCAAATATGTAACTTACTATCGGGGAAAATTTAATTAAGCTGGGTTGCCTAAGGAACATTTCTACCCAATTATCTTGACTGACAAGCTGATTAAGAAGAGAAGAACTTTAGAATTTTAGGCATTTGCCACAGCAACCAAAACTCAGAAAAGAACTTGAATCTTTGAACAATTTTTAAAAAGGATTACCAAGAAAAAAATCCTGTGAAGTTCGGTCGAAATTGGTCCTATGGATTGACACGTTTTGATGAAGGCGACCTATGAAATTTGGTTGAAATTGGACCAGAAGTTTCAGAGAAAAAGATTTGAACAGATGAGGTGTGACATACGAAGTTCAGACGGTGAGTGATCAAAAAAGATCACCTTCAGCCTTCAGCTCAGGTGATCTAAAAACCAAGATTTGTAGCCCTATTTTTTTTACACCAAATTACCTTCATTCATTCATGTTAGGGAGAGTCACAAAGACCCTTAATGGCTTGTTGCGGCTCACATATGTACTGGTATGCCCCTAAGCTTGGATCATATTATAGTTATCACGACGTGAAACTATGTCTGTACATCTATTTTTGTAACTGAATATTATGCCACATCCTAGTGTGAATCTCTCCCCCTTCTTCATACTCCCCTCCCCAAACATATACTCACATTTCTTTGTCAATGCAATACTTTTGAATACATTAAACATTCCTTATTACATGTGAAATGAGAAACTAATGCTTAATACTTTTCAAGTTTTAATAAACGTTATTTTAAAACTATCACAGCACAAACGATCGTCATAATGACCCAAAAATCATTCACTTCAGCAACAAACAACAATTGTAGTGGTTCAGACAGAAATAGTTAGGGCTAACAGTTTAAATGTATGGCTTTGGAATATCAAAAAAGTCTAGATTGATGAAAAAATGTTAAGTTATCAATTCCTTCTGGGGCGTTATCTTTGATCATTCAATAGTTTCTAAGATATTTTGGAAAATGCCACAAATTTAAAAAAAAAAAAATTGGGACATTCTGAATGAGGTATATGAAAGACTATTTTGAGAATTTAGCTCTGGTTCCAATTTTGCCTTGGGAATGGCTTGAATAATGTTGAAATTTTGCGACAATATTTGAAATTTGACTATTGGTCTGAGTGGAGAAAAGTTTTCACAAGCAGCCATGATGGAAGAGGGTCACATAAAAAACATGCAAATAAAGACATTGACTTCAAACTAGAATTAAGAACTTGACACTATCATTTTTGCAGAAGTGCAAAGTCTTCTTAAGTCTTGTTGAAGCACATTTCTATTAAAATTTGATATGGAATTTGGCAAACAAGTTTTAAATAGGACAACACAAGAACAAATCCTGTGAAACTTGGTTTAGATAGGCTCAGTGGTAAACAAAACTCATAAATTTATTTCGGTGTATTTTTCATCAATTGTTCAGTTATATCATGATAATTGACACTTTATTCATCCTTCATGGATATCTAACTAGGATTTTGGACTCTTACCAAAATTTCCCATTCAAATTTATAATTCTGGCGCTCTGACTTCCACACAACAAAGGACATTAGACTATCACAATAGGTCATCTTGAGCACTTTGTGATTCCTTCTGGGGCGTTATCTTTGATCATTCAATAGTTTCTAAGATATTTTGGAAAATGCCACAAATTTAAAAAAAAAAAAATTGGGACATTCTGAATGAGGTATATGAAAGACTATTTTGAGAATTTAGCTCTGGTTCCAATTTTGCCTTGGGAATGGCTTGAATAATGTTGAAATTTTGCGACAATATTTGAAATTTGACTATTGGTCTGAGTGGAGAAAAGTTTTCACAAGCAGCCATGATGGAAGAGGGTCACATAAAAAACATGCAAATAAAGACATTGACTTCAAACTAGAATTAAGAACTTGACACTATCATTTTTGCAGAAGTGCAAAGTCTTCTTAAGTCTTGTTGAAGCACATTTCTATTAAAATTTGATATGGAATTTGGCAAACAAGTTTTAAATAGGACAACACAAGAACAAATCCTGTGAAACTTGGTTTAGATAGGCTCAGTGGTAAACAAAACTCATAAATTTATTTCGGTGTATTTTTCATCAATTGTTCAGTTATATCATGATAATTGACACTTTATTCATCCTTCATGGATATCTAACTAGGATTTTGGACTCTTACCAAAATTTCCCATTCAAATTTATAATTCTGGCGCTCTGACTTCCACACAACAAAGGACATTAGACTATCACAATAGGTCATCTTGAGCACTTTGTGATCTGGCATATTAACAAGAGGGCCAGAACCGCTCCAGTCATTAGGCAAAAATAAACTCACTATTGCCATAAAATGAACAACAGCTCCACCCCTGACGGCCATGTTTTTTTACCAATCAACATGCCTTGAAGGAATCTCATACAGGTTCACCAAAGGAACATTTCCACAAAACGATTTGAAAATTGGCTTCATACTTTTGGAGATATTTTTAAAGTTTTCATTTCATTCATATAAAGCAAAACAGCACAACTTCCTTGCTGCCCTATTTTGTTGACCAATCAACATGGCTTGAAGGAATCTGTTAGAAGGTCACCCAAGGAACACTTGGACAAAATCATTTGAAAATCAGCTTTATACTTTTTGAGAAGAATATTTCTAAAGTTTTCACTATAGCCTTATAAGACGAACAACCCCGCCCTATGGCGACCTTGTTTTTGACCAATCATCAAGGCTTGAATGAATCAGAGGGTCACATAATTATATGAAAATCGGCCAACAAGTTTTGGAGGAGAAGATTTTCTTTCAGCCAGTGAAGCTAACAAGAGGGCCAACCACAGTCAATCACAATAACGTTGTGGTCATGTATGCTATTATCACCAAAACACACATTCTGACAAAATTTCAACATACTCAAATAAAAAATACGTCTTCTAGAGTGTCTTCAATTTGGCCTAGTAACCTAGTTTTTTTACAGGATATGACCCATATTGAACTTGGCCTAGATATTGTCAAAACAAACATTCTGATAAAGAATCATGCTCCTAAAGCTAAAGATACGCTGCTTACAAGATGTTTTTCAAATTTGGCAAAGTGACTTAGTTTTTGACTCGACTTGACCTATAGGGGAACATAGCTTTGATATCATCAAAACACACATTCAAACAAAGATTCAACATGCTCAAATTAAAAATGCTGCATTTAGAGTGTTAACAAGATTTTCCTTTTTTACCAGACATGACCCATATTCAAACATGGCCTAGGTAGCATCAAGACAAATATTCTGACAATGTTTCAAGCTGCTGAAGCAAAAAATGTGGTCTCTTGAGTGTTAACAAGGTTTACTTTCTATTTGGCCTAATGACCTAGTTTATGACCAAACATGACCTATATTTGACCTAAGCCTAGATATCATCAAGACAAACATTCTGACAAAGTTTCAACATGCTCAAGCTAAAAATGCGGCTTCCAGAGTGTTAACAAGATTTTCCTTCAATTTTGCCTAGTGCCCTAGTTTTTGACCCAAATGACCCATATTCGAACGACGGACAATCACAAAAACTCACCTTAAGCACTTTGTGCTCTGGTGAGCTAAAAACTGCATCACTTGGCCAAATTTAAGAAACATCTTATATACTCTTTTGCACTGGTTTATCAAATTACTTGTTAATGTGTTATTTACAGATCAATGTTTTATCAATCAACACATACTGTACACACCATAAAAGGTCGGTCTGAATGGCACACACTATTCTATGATAAGTTGGTTTAAAAATGAATCTGGTCAAGCTTTCGACTAAGACTTGAGCGTGCTGTCTTCCTGTCTTTAAATAATTCTCCTCTTGTAGTTTTATACTGTTTATTTATTGTCAGATGCTTAATTGATAGAATCTATTTTGTTCTGTCTTAGAAAAGCCATGATAGCCTCTTTGTCTGAAAAAGAAAAAAAAACAAAATAAATTGTTTTAACAATTCTTACTAAAGCTTAAGCCCCTTAACCTACAAACAACAAATATACGTTTAACATACAAATACTTATATAATCAAGAATGATGCTCTGCTGACACAATGCATTTACTAAATTAGTTAAAGAGTATTCTGATGGCTCTGCAAGGACAGAGCTAATTATATATAAACAAGAGGGCCATGATGGCCCTGATTTGCTCATCAAAACATCCATTCTTACAAAGTTTCAACATGTTCAACTTAACAAATGGGCAAAAATGGCCCTAAATCGATCACCTTAATGATAGTATAGTAGCAAATGCTACTTCTAATAAAGGTGAAAACTTGATCGAGAATGGGAATGAACTGCAAATGAAACAGCTTATCAGTAAAGGACATTTGTAATAATGCTTTTAAATCTTTAAACAATTTTAAAGATGACTAACACAGGAACATTTCTTTTAAGTTTGGTTGATATTGGTCCATTAGTTCAAGGAAGATGTTGTCTGAAGGTAAAACTCCTTTAACCCCTTTTCTGATGCCATCTGGCAGCTATCTTTTTCAATCAATCAATATGGCTTGAACAATTTATGTTCAGTGTCACTAAAGGAACATTTTTGCTAAACTATCTTAAAATAAAACAAGAACTTTAATAAGAATGGAATCTTAAAGTTTTGCCATTTTGCCCCTTTTCTGATGCCATCAGGTGGCCATGTTTTTTAACCAATCAATTTGGCTTGATTTTTTTTTTGTAGAGGGTCACTCAAGGAACAGTTCTACCAAATTACAAATTATCTTGGAATCAGATACGCTGATTCAGAGAAGAAGAATTTTTAAAAAATGGCATTATTTTCCCTTTCTGATGCCGCAGCAACCAAAGTTCTTTATATAATTTATATCTTTGAACAACTTTGAAAGAAGATTCCCAGAGTAACATTCCTATTAAGTTTGGCTGAAATTGGTCCAACGGACAAGGAGGAGATGTCATTTGAAGCTTAAAGTTACTTTTACCCCTTTTCTGATGCCACCTGTATGTTATGTCTTTCAACCAAGCGGTACTGCTTGGAACAATTATGTAGAGGCTTACAAAAGGAACATTTTTTCACGTTTATCTTGAAATCAGGCAAGCACTTTCATCAAAATCTGACTTAAAAACTAGAATGGAGTGCTCCGCGGAGCACGTGTGTCACCTGCACCTGCTCACTGACAGTGTGACGGACAGACAGACAGACAGACGGACGGACAGACAGACAGACGCCGGACAAAAAAAAAAAATCCCTAAGTGCCTACCATGCTACGCAGGGTTACACAAAAATTGTCATTTTGTCCCTCTTCTGATGACGCCTATCAGCCATGTTTTTTAACCAATCGATATGGCTTGAACAATTTGTGTAGAGGGTCGTTCACCCAAGGAACATTTCTGCCTAATTATATTGGAATCTGAAAGCAGATTCAGAAAAGAAGAATTTTAAAGTTCTCCATGGAATAAAAATCTTTGAGCAATTTTGAAAGTGGACCACCAAAGGAACATTCCTGTGCAGTTTGGTTGACATTGATCTTGTGGTTTAGGAGATGATGTTTAAAGCTAAAAGTTAGCGACAGACGAGGGACAGAGGGTGATCAGAATAGATGACCTTGAGCCTTTGGCTCAGGTGATCTAAAAATACATATTCCAGAATGTTGACAAATTTAAATTTGTCCTTGTGACCTAGTTTTTTACCCAACATGACCAATATAATATCAAGACAAACATTCTGACAATGTTTAAATGCTGCAGCAAAAAATGCAGTCACTAGAGTGTAAACAAGATTGTTCTCAAATTTGGCCTAGTGACCTGTTTTTTACCAGACATAACCTATATTTAAACTAAGTCTAGATAAAATCTAGACTAACATTCTGATATGTTTCAACATGCTCAAATTAAAAATGCGGTATTCAGAGTGTAAACAAGATTTTCCTTCAATTTGGTCTAGTGACCTAGCTTTTGACCTGACATGACCCATATTTGATCTTGGCCTATATATCACTAAGACAATTATTCTGACAAAGTTTCAACATACTAAGAACAAGAGGGCCATAATGGCCCTATATCGCTCACCTGATTTAATAGAACTTCAATAGTTTTCAAAGTTTTTACCTTACTATATAGATACATATAAGGAAAACAAGCAATCCCCCAGGTGGCCATGTTTTTCAACGGATCAAAATAAATTGAACAACCTTGGCAGAGGGTCATACAAGGAACATTTGTGCCAAATTATTTTCAAATCGGGCCAGTGATTTAGTACAAGTAGATTTCTTTAAGTTTTCACTATATTACATATATAAGGAAAACAAGCTCTGCCCCCTGACGGCCATGTTTTTCATCAGATCGGAATAATTTCAAAAATCTTGGTAGAGGGTCACCAAAGGAACATTTGTTTTTATTTTTTAAATCGAGCAGGTACTTTTGGACAAGAAGATTTTTAAAGTTTTTACAATGCACATATAAGGAAAATAAGCCACACCCCTGGCGGCCATGTTACAGATCGGATTAATTTAAACAACCTTGGTAGAAGGTCCCCCAAGGAACATTTGTGCCAAATTATCTTTAAATCTGGCAGGTACTTCTGGACAAGAAGATATTTAAAGATTTTACAATTCACATAAATATTAAGAGGAAAACAAGCTCAATCCCCTGGCGGTCATGTTTAACTTGGCGGTCCTGAATAACTTGAACAATCTTGTTAAAAGGTGCCCCAAGGATCATATGTGCAAAATAATTTTCAAATCGGGCCAGTTCTTTTGGACAAGAAGATTTTCAAAAGTTTGGAAATTTTCCCCTTTTCTGAATCCGCAGCAACCAAAGATCTACTTGGAGATTAAATTCTTTGAACAACTTTAAAAGGGGACCTCCTAAGAAACATTCCTGTTATTTTGAAACCCGTCCATTGGTTAGGTAGGAGAAGTTATTTATGGGAAATTGTTAACAGACGTTCGTGCAGATGACGACGACGACGCCTGATGGTGAGTGATCACAAAAGCTCACCTCGCACTTAGGCTCATATATAAAATATACACATATAACCCTGTACTCTGCATCAAGGGGATTGCATCATTTTTTAAAGCATTAAGGAGACCATTTGTATATTTGTTATTATTTAGGATTTTAACATTTTTAAGCACAGATGTGGACAGATAGTGTATATATGAGATTTGTTTTCCTAAAAACATAATACACACATTATATATATAAATTATTTTCTTGTTTTAATATAAAACCTACTTGAAGGAGACCAATGTATCTATATTTACATAATCTGAAACACGGTTTATGGAGACCAGTGCATACATATACAACCCCACACTGCATAAAGGAGACCATTTGTATATGTGTTATTACTTGTTATCACATAAATACCCTTATTTTCAAGTTGAGAACAAATCACGGAACAACGATATCCAACATGTGTGATAAAAAAAACACGTCATACACGCGACTACTGATGACGTCATTTTGACCTTTATCTTTATTATGTTTATTGTTAAGTTGTTAAATTTTACACATTGAAAAATGCAATAATACGTTATTTTGAATAAATAACGAGTCTTAATTGTTTAAAACATTGTTGTTTTTTTTCCTTCTTATTCAAAAATGATGAGGACTACTTTTTTATGCGGTGAATCACAAGTTCTTATGAAGAATATGTTATTCGGTCTTTGTTTTGATGTTGTCAATATTTTTCATTTAAAACACACTGTTTAGGTGATAAAAAGAATCCATCACTCGTTTTTCTTTGAGAAGATTTCTTAAATTCGTCTCGAAAAAGAGAGTTATTAACCTCGCCAAGAGGCTCGGTTAATAACCGTCTTTTTCTAGACTCATTTAAGAAATCTTGATCTCCAAAGAAAACTCATGATGGATCCTATATGTCTATCTTTGCGATTTTTAACATTTTTAAGCACATATGTAGACAGATAGTGTATAGGATCTATGAGATTTGTTTTACAAAAAAAAAAAATACACAAAATATATATATATATAAATTTTCTGGTCTCCTTAATATTTTTAATATAAAACCTACTTTAAGGAGACCAATGTATATATATTCCTATAATCTGAAACATGGTTTATGGAGACCAGTGCATACATATACAACCCTACACACTGCATAAAGGAGACCATTTGTATGAATGTGTTATTACTTGGTCTATCTTTGCGATTTTTAACATGTTTAAGCACATAATATTATGTAGACAGATAGTGTATAGGATCTGTGAGATTTGTTTTACAAAAAAAAAAATACACAAAATATATATATATATTTTCTGGTCTCCTTAATATTTTTAATATAAAACCTACTTTAAGGAGACCAATGTATATATATTCCTATAATCTGAAACATGGTTTATGGAGACAAATATCACAAATCTGAAGACGACAACTTTGAAAACATATAGGCAAAAACATGAAAAATATCCATGAATACAGGTTTAAATATTAAATATGAAGAGTTGGAAACTTTGTGGTGAAAGGAGAAATAGATTATCATGAGCAATTTCTCCTACTGCCACAATGTTTCCAAAAGTAGTATGCTGCATGGGCATCAGGAAGTGTCTATATGTGGGAAAGGCATAATGCGACCAATGTGTATATATTCCTATAATATGAAACATGGTTTATGGAGACCAGGACATATACATAAATATAACCCTGGACTATGTATTAAGGAGATCGCATATTAATTTCTGTATTAAGGAGACCATTTGAAAACTAGTATATATTTGAGACAGTTGTCTACAGACATTCATTTTAGAGTCAACAAACTACACAATAAATAAATGGCTTCTCATGGTTACTAAGTTCCATACAAGAGGGCCATGATGGCCCTAGATCACTCGCCTTAATTATACAATGTACTGCAATGCAAAACACATCAAGACAATTATTCTGAATGCAACCTCCACAGTGTTAACAAGATTTTCCTTCATTTGGTCTAGTGATCTATATTTTTTTTTACCTGATATGACCCATATTCCAACATGGACTAGATATCATCAAGACAACATTCTGACAAAGTTTCAACTTGCTCAAAGTAAAAATGCGGCCTCCAGAGTTTGAACAATATTTTCCTGTATTGACCTTGTTTCTGACCCAATATCGCCCATATTCGAACTTGACCTAGATATAATTCAGACAAAAATTCTGACAAAATTTCAAGCTGCTGAAGCAAAAAATGCGGTATCCAAAGTCTTAACAAGATTTTCCTTCAATTTGGCCTAGTGACCTAGTTTTTGACCCATATTTGAACTTGGCTTAGATATCATTTAAATAAACATTCTCATCAAATGTCAAGCTGTTGTATCAAAAAATGCGTCTTCTACAGAGTTACCTAGTTTCTGACCATACTCGAACTTGATCTAGATATCTTTAAGACAACCATTCTGACAAAATTTCAAACTTGTGAAGCAAATAATGCGGCATCTAGAGTGTTAACAAGATTTTCTTTCAATTTGACCTAGTGACCTACTTTTTGACTCAACATGACCCATGTTCGAACTTGACTTACATATCATGAAGACAAACATTCTGATAAAGTTTCATCATGCTCAAGTTAAAAATGCAGTATCCAGAGTGTTAACAAGATTTCCCTTCAATTTTGCGTAGTGACCATGTTTTTAACCCTGCATGACCCATATTCAAACTTGGCCTAGATGTTATTTGATAAACATTCTCACCAAATTTCAAGCAGCTGTATCCAAAAAGGCGGCTTCTAAAGAGTTAACAAAATTTTCCTTCAATTTGACCTAGTGACCTACTTTTTGACCCAACATGACCCATGTTCGAACTTGACCTACATATCATCAAGACAAACATTCTGATAAAGATTCAACATACTCAAGTTAAAATTTGGCCTCTAGAGGGTTAACAAGATAACCCTTCAATTTGGCCTAGTGACCTAGTTTTTGACCCGACATGATCTATATCCAAACTTGGCCTAGATATTATTCAGCTCAACATTCTGACTAAATTTCAAGCTGCTGAAGCAAACAATGCGGCTTCTACAGTGTTAACACGATTTCCCTTCAATTTGACCTAGATACTGACCCAATATGACCCATATTCAAACTTGACCTAGAAATGTTTAAGACAAACATTCTGACAAAATTTCAAACTTCTGAAGCAAAGATTGCGGCCTTTGGAGTGTTAACAAGATTTTCCTTCAATTTGACCTAGTGACCTACTTTTTGACCCGACATAGCCCATGTTCGAACTTGACTTACATATCATCAAGACAAACATTCTGATAAAGTTTCAACATGCTCAAGTTGAAAATGTGGCCTCCACAGTGTTAACAAGATTTCCCTTCAATTTTACCTAGTGACCTAGTTTTTTACCTCACATGGCCCTGTTTCGCACTTGTCCAAGATTTGATGGAGATGAATGTTCTGATAAACTTTCATGAAGATCGGATGCAAAAATGTAGCCTCTAGAGTGTTAACAAGCTCAAATGTTGACGGACGCCGGACAAAATGTGATCACAATAGCTCACCTTGCACTACGTGCATAGGTGACCTAAAAACACAGGCAGCTCTGCCGAAACAAATAGTTCTAAGCAGAGTAATTTTCACGCCAAACTGATGATGTGATCAAAGAACTTAAAGCACTATTTGGACAGTTGTGTTGGTATTTGTAGTTACGGTCAGACAGGCGGTTGCATGTGCATATACACAAGAGATGTTTGTCAATATGAATGCCTTCATTTACCAATGAGGTTAGTCACTTTGAAAAAGCAGTTTAATTTTAGAATGCCCATGGGTTTTTGAATTGAATATGTCAATAACATTCAGACCAGATACCATTATAACCACTGCCAGGTTTACAATGCTCGTGTGAGGTTGATAATCACACACAGGAATTAGCCAGCATAATAATATAGAATTAAGTGTGAAAATCTGCAGGATGTAACATAACTGATGGTCATTAAAGGTAGTAAAAGACAATTTACAAGTTTTCTTTGAAATTATTAATAAACACGATCCTTCAATTTGGCTTGTGACCTAGTTTTTGACCTCAAATGCATCAATTTCAAACTTGATCTAGCTTTCATCAAGACAAACATTCTGATTAAGTTTTAAGCTGCTGGAGCAAAAAATGCGGTCTGTAGAGTGTTGACAAGATTTTCATTCAATCTGGTCTACTGACCTAGTTTATGACCAGACATGACCCATCTTTAATTTTAGACTAGATACATCTTCTGACAAAGTTTCAACTACATGCATTGCTAAAGATGAAAGTGCTGCCTCCAACAAGATTTTCCTTCAAATTGACCTTGTGACCTTATGACCCAGTTTTAAACTTGGCCTAGAGATCATCAAGACAACCATTCTAACAGTTTCAAGCTGCCGGAGCAAAAAATTATGTCTCTAAAGTGTTAATAAGATTTTCCTTCAATTTGATCTTTTTTTTACCTATCATGACCCAGTTTCAAACTTAGTCAAGATTTGATTGAGATGTATGTTATGATAAACTTTCATGAAGATTTGATGTAAAATATAGCCTCTAGAGAGTTAACAAGGCAATTGTTGACGAGACTTGAAGCACAGACACAATGTGATCACAAAAGCTCACCTTGAGCACTTCCTGCATATGTGAGCTAAAAGTAGCAAACAAGAGTTATTTTCCTTGTATTGTACCATTCTCCTGATCAGTGCGTATAAATAGTTGAAATCAAAACCAAAACAAAGTTATTACTAATTGATGCATAGCATGAAGGTCAAATTGACAGATAGAGTTGTCTCTCTGCCTTACATTCCCACCTACACACAAAAAATGTTGGATGTATCTTATGAAGCGAAAAAAGCATTAGATATCAAAAAGACTTCAAGTTGTACCTGGTACCTACTTGTCAAACAGCCGTTGTTTATTCCTCTTTACATTTATTGAAATGTCTTCTAAACAATTCTGTATCTTTGTCTGACCATTTAACTACAAAAGATTAAGTCAAATAAAATAACATTTTTACAGCCACAGAACTTGTACTAATGTATGTGTCGTGATTCTCCAAATATTATGGAAATGCAAAGCAAATAAAAACCATACTTTAACCCTTTCTCAAAAATCACAAATCTGAAGAAGACTAATTTGAAAACATATAGGCAAAAACATGAAAAATCTCAATGAAAAAGGGTTTAATTATTAAATATGAGGAGTTGAAAACTTTGTGGCGAAAGGTGAAATAGATTATAATTCATGAGCAATTTCTCCTATTGCCACAATGTTTCCAAAAGTAGTATGCTGCATGGGCATCAGAAAGTGTCTATATGTGGGAAAGGCATAAGGAGACCAATGTGTATATATTCCTATAATATGAAACATGGTTTATGGAGACCAGTACATATATAATATAACCCTGGACTATGTATTAAGGAGACCGCATAATTTTTTCTGTATTAAGGAGACCATTTGAAAACTAGTATATTTGAGACAGTTGTCGACAGACATTCGTTCCAGAGTCAACAAACTACACAAATAATAATGGTTTCTCACGGTTACTAAGTTCCATAAAACACAGGCAGCTCCGCCGAAACAAATAGTTCTAAGCAGAGTAATTTTCACAAATAAAAACCATACTTTAACCCTTTCTCAAATATCACAAATCTGAAGAAGACTAATTTGAAAACATATAGGCAAAAGCAGGAAAAATCTCAATGAAAAAGGGTTTAATTATTAAATATGAGGAGTTGAAAACATTGTGGCGAAAGGTGAAATAGATTATAATGAGCAATTTCTCCTATTGCCACAATGTTTCCAAAAGTAGTATGCTGCATGGGCATCAGAAAGTGTCTATACATGTGGGAAAGGCATAAGGAGACCAATGTGTATATATTCCTATAATATGAAACATGGTTTATGGAGACCAGTACATATATATAATGTAACCTTGGACTTGTATTAAGGAGACCGCATAATTTTTTCTGTATTAAGGAGACCATTTGAATACTAGTATATTTGAGACAGTTGTCGACAGACATTCGTTCCAGAGTCAACAAACTACACAATAAATAATGATTTCTCACGGTTACTAAGTTCCATAAAACACAGGCAGCTCCGCCGAAACAAATAGTTCTAAGCAGAGTAATTTTCACGCCAAACTGATGATGTGATCAAAGAACTTAAAGCACTATTTGGACAGTTGTGTTGGTATTTGTAGTTACGGTCAGACAGGCGGTTGCATGTGCATGTACACAAGAGATGTTTGTCAATATGAATGCCTTCATTTACTAATGAGGTTAAGTCACTTTGAAAAAGCAGTTTAATTTTAGAATGCCCATGGGTTTTTGAATTGAATATGTCAATAACATTCAGACGAGATACCATTATAACCACTGCCAGGTTTACAATGCTCGTGTGAGGTTGATAATCACACACAGAAACAAGGGCACCGCAAAGCGGATGCATCCCCTCGGCTTTCCATTTTCACATTGAGTTCTCTTGTGATCTAAATATTTAAGTCCAATTTTTGACTTCGATCTTTGACCTATGACCTTGAATCAATAGGCTTCAAAATATTGTCACAAACTAACTGTATGCCAAGTTTGGATAAGATCTGTCAAGGAATGGTCAGTGTAGAGTGGTGACAAGGTTGCCACAGCTGAGATATATTGTAAGTTCAATCAAGTTCAATTTTGGGCATGACCTTTGACCTTGAAAACCAATAGGCTTCAAGACATATCATAAACTAACTGTATAATAAGTTTTATTAAGATCGGTCAATGAATGGTCAGTGTAGAGTTGTGACAAGGCTGCCACAGCTGAAAATATTGAGTTTGACCTTTGACCTATGACCTTGAAAATCGATAGGCTTCAAGATATTATCATAAAGTAACTGTAAACCAAGTTTGGTTAAAATCTGTCAAGTAATGGTCAGTGTAGAGTGGTGACAAGGTTGCCACAGCTGAAAATAGTGTAAGTGCAATTTTGGGCTTGACCTTTGACCTATGACGTTGAAAATCAATAGGCTTCAAATATTATCATAAACTAACTGTATAATAAGTTTTATAAAGATAGGTCAAGGAATGGTCAGTGTAGAGTGGTGACAAGGCTGTCACAGCTGAAAATATTGTAAGTCCAATTTTGAGCTTGACCTTTGACCTATGACCTTGAAAATCAATAGGCTTCAAGATATTATCATAAAGTAACTTTATAACAAGTTTTGTTAAAATCCGTCAAGTAATGGTCAGTGTAGAGTGGTGACAAGGTTGCCACAGCTAAAAATATTGCAAGTCCAATTTTGGGCTTGACCTTTGACCTATGACCTTGAAAATCAATAGGCTTCAAGATATTATCATAAAGTAACTTTATACCAAGTTTTGTTAAAATCCGTCAAGTAATGGTCAGTGTAGAGTGGTGACAAGGTTGCCACAGCTGAAAATATTGCAAGTCAAATTTTGGGCTTGACATTTGACCTATGACCTTGAAAATCAATAGGCTTCAAGATGTTACCATATACTTACTTTATACCAAGTTTGGTTAAGATCTGTCAATAAATGGTTAGTGTAGAGTGATGACAAGGTTTGTTACGGACGGAAATATTGCAAGTCCAATTTTGGGCTATTTTGGGCTTGACCTTTGACCTATGACCTTGAAAATCAATAGGCTTCAAGATGTTACCATATACTTACTTTATACCAAGTTTGGTTAAGATCTGTCAAGAAATGGTTAGTGTAGAGTGATGACAAGGTTTGTTACGGACGGAAATATTGCAAGTCCAATTTTGGGCTATTTTGGGCTTGACCTTTGACCTATGACCTTGAAAATCAATAGGCTTCAAGATGTTACCATATACTTACTTTATACCAAGTTTGGTTAAGATCTGTCAAGAAATGGTTAGTGTAGAGTGATGACAAGGTTTGTTACGGACGGAAGGACACACATACACACATACACACATACATACATACATACGGACAGTCCCGTTACTATATCCCTTTCTCGTACCGAGGGGATAATTAGCCAGCATAATAATATAGATTTAAGTGTGAAAATCTGCAGGATGTAACATAACTGATGGTCATTAAAGGTAGTAAAAGACAATTTACAAAGTTTTCTTTGAAATTATTAATAAACACAATCCTTCAATTTGGCTTGTGACCTAGTTTTTGACCTCCAATGCATCAATTTCAAACTTGACCTAGCTCTTTCATCAAGACAAACATTCTGACTAAGTTTCAAGCTGCTGGAGCAAAGAATGCGGTCTGTAGAGTGTTAACAAGATTTTCATTCAATTTGGTCTACTGACCTAGTTTATGACCAGACATGACTTATATTTAATTTTAGCCTAGATACATCTTCTGACAAAGTTTCAACTACATGCTAAAGATAAAAGTGCTGCCTCCAACAATATTTTCCTTCAAATTGACCTTGTGACCTAGTTTTTGACCTCATATGACACAGTTTTGAACTTGGCCTAGAGATCATCAAGACAACCATTCTAACAGTTTCAAGCTGCCGGAGCAAAAAATTATGTCTCTAAAGTGTTAATAAGATTTTCCTTCAATTTGATCTTTTTTTTACCTATCATGACCCAGTTTCAAACTTAGTCAAGATTTGATTGAGATGTATGTTATGATAAACTTTCATGAAGATTTGATGTAAAATATAGCCTCTAGAGAGTTAACAAGGCAATTGTTGACGAGACTTGAAGCACAGACACAATGTGATCACAAAAGCTCGCCTTGAGCACTTCCTGCATATGTGAGCTAAAAGTAGCAAACAAGAGTTATTTTCCTTGTATTGTACCATTCTCCTGATCAGTGCGTATAAATAGTTGAAATCAAAACCAAAACAAAGTTATTACTAATTGATGCATAGCATGAAGGTCAAATTGACAGATAGAGTTGTCTCTCTGCCTTACATTCCCAGCTACACACAAAAAATGTTGGATGTATCTTATGAAGCGAAAAAAGCATTAGATATCAAAAAGACTTCAAGTTGTACCTGGTACCTACTTGTCAAACAGCCGTTGTTTATTCCTCTTTACATTTATTGAAATGTCTTCTAAACAATTCTGTATCTTTGTCTGACCATTTAACTACAAAAGATTAAGTCAAATAAAATAACATTTTTACAGCCACAGAACTTGTACTAATGTATGTGTCGTGATTCTCCAAATATTATGGAAATGCAAAGCAAATAAAAACCATACTTTAACCCTTTCTCAAAAATCACAAATCTGAAGAAGACTAATTTGAAAACATATAGGCAAAAACATGAAAAATCTCAATGAAAAAGGGTTTAATTATTAAATATGAGGAGTTGAAAACTTTGTGGCGAAAGGTGAAATAGATTATAATTCATGAGCAATTTCTCCTATTGCCACAATGTTTCCAAAAGTAGTATGCTGCATGGGCATCAGAAAGTGTCTATATGTGGGAAAGGCATAAGGAGACCAATGTGTATATATTCCTATAATATGAAACATGGTTTATGGAGACCAGTACATATATAATATAACCCTGGACTATGTATTAAGGAGACCGCATAATTTTTTCTGTATTAAGGAGACCATTTGAAAACTAGTATATTTGAGACAGATGTCGACAGACATTCGTTCCAGAGTCAACAACAGTCAAATGAAATAACATTTTTAACAGCCACAGAACTTGTATTGATGTTTGTGTCGTGATTCTCTAAATATTATGGAAATGCAAAGCAAATGATCTAAGTGAATTATTTTCTAGATCTCAATCTATCTAAAATTAGAATGAATTCAGTCTTTATTTGAAACATTAGGGCAATGATGATCCTTAATAGCTCACATGAGTTATGCAAATCACATAGTCAATCAAAATATCTCATTTTGCAGTCAGGTAGGCTATGCCAGAAAGTTAACAAGATATCCCCTCAATTTTGCATAGTGACCTTGTTTTTGAAACAACATGACCCATGTTAAAACTTTGCCTAGATATCATCAAGACAATTATTTTGACAAAATTTCAACATGCTCACATTTAAAATACACTTCCAGAGTGACCTAGTTATTGACCCTACATTACCCATATTAAAACTTGGCATAGATATTACCAGGACAAACATTCTGACAAAGTTTCTAGCTGCTGAAGCAAAAAAGCTAAAAGAGTGTTTAAAAGATTTTTTCTCAAATGTGGTCTAGTGACCTAGTATTTGACTGGAGATAATTTATATTCAAAACAAGAGATGTTTGTCAAACATTATACACCATATATACATTGAGCACCATGTTGTCAGGAATATTTGGACGATTTTTGACCCAATGACCTCAAAATCAATAGAGGTCATCTACTGGTCACCCTCAGCCTCCATGTCAAGTTTGAGGGCCATGGGTGCAGCCAATGTCAAGTTATCACTCAGACAAGCTTTTTGTGTTCCTTGACCTTGACCTTGGACCCAATGACCATAACATCAATATATGGGGTCATCTACTGGTCAACACCATCTTCCATGTCAAATTTGAGGGCCATGTTGTGCAGGCAATGTCGAGTTATCACTCGGAAAAGCTTTTCAGGTTCAAGGTCAGTGACCTTGACCTTTGACCCAATGACTTTAAAATCCATAGGGGTCATCTACTGGTCACCCCCAGCCTCCATGTCAAGTTTGAGGGCCATGGATGCAGGCAATGTTGAGTTATGACTCAGACAAGCTTTTCAGGTTCATGGTCACTGTAACCTTGACCTTTGACCCAATGACCTAAAAATCAATAGGGGTCATCTACTGGTCTGGCCAAGCCTCCATATCAAGTTTAAGGACCATGGGTGCAGACAATGTCAAGTTATCACTCGGACAAGCTTTTCAGGTTCAAGGTCACTGTGACCTTGACCTTTGACCTGAAAATCAATAGGGGTCATCTACTGGTCACTCCCAGCCTCCATGTCAAGTTTGAGGGCCATGGGTGAAGGCAATGTTGAGTTATCACTCGGACAAGATTTTCGAGTTCAAGGTCGATGACTGAGACCTTGACCTTTGAAATGATGACCTCAAAATCAATGGGGTTCGTCTACTGGTCATCCCCAACCTCCAAGTAAAGTTTGAGGACTATAGGTCCAGGCATTGTTGAGTTATCACTCAGAAACTTTGGTCTACCGAAGGACCGACCGACATGTGCAAAGCAATGATACCCCTCTTCTTCGAAGGGGGCATAATTAGCATAGATATCTTCCAGACAATAATTCTGACAAAGTCTCAATATGCTCAAATTAGAAATGTGGATTTTAGGGTGTTAAAAATATTTTCCTTCAATTTGACCTTGTGACCTAGGTTTTGACACAACAGTACACATATTCAAACTTGTTCTAGATATTATGAAGACAAACATTCTGACAAAATTTCAATATGCTGAAGCAAAAACTACAGTCTCTATATTGTTAACAAGATTGTTCTTCAATTTGGCCTTGTGACCTAATTTTTGACTGGACATGACCTATATATATATTCAATTTGACCTTGTGACCTAACTTTTGACCTCACATGATCCAGTTTCAAACTTTGCCAAGATTTGATGGTGATGTATGTTCTGATACACTGTCATGAAGATTGGATGTAAAATGCTGTACTGTAGAGTGTTAACAAGGCAATTGTTGATTACAAAAAACAGACAAAATGTGATCACAACAGCTCACCTTGAGCACTTTTTGCACCTGTAGGTGAGCTAAAAAAAAAAAACTATTTTCAAAACGATTTCTTTAAGATTAACATGAAATAAAATGATTACATGTAGATGTTGTATCTGAAAATATTTGATGGTTCCACACATCGTTTTATTTTTAAAAACTTGATTAATATTCTAGCCTACTTGCATTATTTAAACATCTTTACAAATGTGCGAATTACACGAACAACAAACTATCAAATACAATATAAAATCCAAAATACCAAAACAGACATTTTCAACAATTATACACTAAAATACGTCATTTTATAATAATTTGGTTGCATAAATTAGTTGACATAAAAACAATGAATTACATATTTTGTAATCTTTGATGTATATGGGTGTTTCATGTAACCCAGGAATCATATTATCTACCATAAATAGTGATTTTTCACAATGTTTAGGATATACATCCAATGTAACAACATTAATCATTAGTTAAGTTTTGTTCTTGGACGAATGGGGTCATTTTAGTCTCGCCGCGACAAAGTATCGAAATAGAGACTTAGGTGTTATCAAAAGGTAAAATTATCAATTTGTTGAGGGCTGCAAGCAAAGAAGGTATAGCAAAGATAAAATTTGAGCAAATATGGTTGCCTCATACCTTTATCTTGAGCATGTTAATCTCATCCAATGAACTTCAGTGGAATTAAAGGCACATTCTCATCTGAAATATATGGTAAAATTGATAAATGCCGATACATCATCAATAGAAGTGAGCGAAAGTCAATAAGAATGGTTATGTAAACATGACAAAATTGGGAATTCTGCATGATTTTAAAGACTTTTGCCATTGGAAATTGGTCAGGATATCTGACCCATAGGATGCGTAGATAAGGGCCTACCAGCACTGTTGAAAAGCTAATCAGAATAGCTCATACCATTCTGAAAATAGTTTTAAAGGTATCAGAAACTATTTGATGAGGACCGAGTTGAAAGAAAATCTAACAAGCAGTATAAGTTGAGTGAATAAGGTTACTTCATACACGTATATATCTTGAGTATCTAATAATCTTTTATGAACTGTGACAGGTCTAAAGACATGTTCTTCTCTGAAAAAATGGTAAACGAATAGTGAACATGAACAAGTGGGCCAAGATGGCCCTAAATCGATCACCTAAATGATAGTAAATTAGCAGCAAATATCTGTGAAAATTTGATAAAGAGTTCAAATGAAACTGCAAGGAGTGGACACTTAATTAGGTAGAGAAATAGTTCATCAGTAAAAGCCATTTGTATCTTGAAATCTAACAAGAACTTTAATAAGAATGGAATTATAAAGTTTTGTCATTTTGCACCTTTCCTGATGCCGCTTTGCTGCCCTGTTTGTCAACGAAATCAATATGGCTTGAACAGTTTTTGTAGAGTCACTCAAAGAACATTTCTGCCAAATTATCTTGGAATCTGACAAATGGATTATGGAGAGAGATGTTTTTAAAGTTTGGGCATTTTTCTCAATTTCTGATGCCGCAGCAACCAAAGTTCTACACAGAATGTAAGTCTTTGAACAATTTTGAAAGAGGACCATCAAAGGAACATTCCTGTGAAGTAACGTTGAAATTGGTCGTGTGGAATGGTAGGAGTTGTCATTTGTAGCTAAAAGTTTAATTTACCCCTTTTGTGATGACGCGAGGTTGCTATGATTTTTTAACCAATCAATACGGCTTGAACAAATTAAGAAGAGGATCACTGAAGTAAGATTCCTATTCATTTTTCTTAATATCAGACAAGGAATTTAAAAAAATTGGAATTTCCAAATTTTGTCATTTTGCCCCTTTTCTGATGCCTCCTGATTGCCATGTTTTCAAGCAAACAGTATGCCTTGAACAGTCTTTGTAGAGGGTCACCCAAGGAACATTTCTACCAAACTATATTGGAATCTGACATGCAGATTCAGAGGAGAAGACTTTTAAAGTTAGGACATTTTGCCCCCTTTCTGATGCCGCAGCAACCAAAGTTCTTAATGGAATTTAAATCTTTGAACAATTTTGAAAGAGGGCCACCAAAGGAACATTCCTGTGAAGTTTGGATGAAATTAGTCCTGTGGTGTAGGAGGAGATGATGTTTAAAGCTAAAAGTTAACGCCGGATGCCGGACGACAGACGCCGGACGAAAAGTGATCAGAATAGCTCACCTTGAGCCTTTGGCTCTAGGTGATCTAAAAATATACTCAACTTGACATCAATGTTTTTTTCAATAAGCCTTTTTTTTTCTAACCAAATTATTAGCATCAGTCATTTTGTTGTTAACAAGATACTGAAATCATTTTTAAAATCTAAAAATAGCATTTGACTATATATTGACATTAAGGTACATTTCCTATTTTACAGCCCGAGACATCACTGAGATGACATTTGGTTTTTAATTATTCAACATATTTTGCTGTATAAATTAATGACAAAGTGCCTTATGCGTACAAGAGAGAAAAAAAAAATACCTTTCGAAAAAAGCGTAGTTTTGTGTTTTTACGTCATGGTAAGGCATTCGGAACAAAACATGGCACACCAAGCCGACCGATCGTAGAAAATAGCTGGAGATAAAAAACAAGAGGCCCAAGAGGGCCAGTATCGCTCCACGGCCATTAGGCAAAAATTAAATCTCCAAGCAGCCCCACCCCCTGATGGCCATGTTTTTGACCAATCAACATGGCTTGAAGGAATCTGATAGAGGGTCACCCTTGGAACATTTCTACAAAATTATTTCAAAATCAGCCTGAAACTTTCGGAGGAGAAGATTTTTTAAGTTTTAACTAAAGCCATATAAGGCAAAATAGCCCCGCCCCCTGGCGGCCATAGTTTTTGACCAATCAACATGGCTTGAAGGAATCTGATAGAGGGTCTTCCAAGGAACATTTCCACAAAATTATTTGACAATTGGCCAAACACTTTTGAAGGAGAAGATTTTTTAAGTTTTCACTATAGCCATATAAGGCAAAATAGCCCCGCCCCCTGGCGGCCATGTTTTTCGACTAATCAACTTGGCTTGTAGGAATCTGATAGAGGGTCACCCAAGGAACATTTCTACAAAATTATTTGAAAATCAGCCTGACATTTTCGGAGTAGAAGATTTTCACTTTAGCCATATAAGGCAAAATAGCCCCGCCCTCTGGCGGCCATGCTTTTTGGCCAATCAACATGGCTTGAAGGAATCTGATAGAGGGTCTCCCAAGGAACATTTCTACCAAAAAAATTGAAAATTGGCCAAACACTTTCGGAGGAGAAGATTTTTTAAGTTTTCACTATAGCCATATAAGGCAAAATAACCCCGCCCCCTGGCAGCCATAGTTTTCGACCAATCAACATGGCTTGAAGGAATCTGATAGAGGGTCTTCCAGGGAACATTTCCACAACATTATTTGACAATTGGCCAAACTCTTTTGAAGGAGAAGATTTTTTAAGTTTTCACTATAGCCATATAAGGCAAAATAGCCCCGCCCCGCCCCCTGGCGGCCATGTTTTTCAACTAATCAACTTGGCTTGTATGAATCTGATAGAGGGTCACCCAAGGAACATTTCTACAACATTATTTGAAAATTGGCTTGACATTTTCAGAGTAGAAGATTTTTTTAAGTTTTCACTTTAGCCATATAAGGCAAAATAGCCCCGCCCTCTGGCGGCCATGTTTTTCGACCAATCAACATGGCTTGAAGGAATCTGATAGAGGGTCTCCCAAGGAACATTTCTACAAAAAAAATTGAAAATTGGCCAAACACTTTCGGAGGAGAAGATTTTTTAAGTTTTCACTATAGCCATATAAGGCAAAATAACCCTGACCCCTGGCAGCCATGTTTTTCGACCAATCAACATTTCTTGAAGGAATCTGATAGAGGGTCACCCAAGGAATATTTCTACAAAATTATTTGAAAATCGGCCCGACACTTTCGGAGAAGAAGATTTTTTAAGTTTTCACTATTTTTTTCTTTTGGTTGCCATGGAAACCAGAATTCTGGATGGATAAAAAAAAATTGAAGGAATTTAGGAAAGGACATTGAGAGGATGCTTCCTATGAAGTTTCAACCAAATTGGCCAAGTGGTTAGGCAGGAGAAGTCGTTTAAAGGAAAAGTTAACGCATGCACGCACGACGGACAATTCGCCATGACATAAGCTCGCCAGTGGAGCTAAAAATCAGCGCGCAAATCCTGAATACAGAATACTTACCATGTTTTATAGCTGTAAAATAAGTAATATATAATTGCCCTATGATAATAGTGCATTCAAATGATATGACACTTCTTAAAAATGGAAAAAACATCTGATTTACGAGTTTTTACTCAGCCCTATATCTCGCTAATAATTCCATTAACTCTAATGCAATTTGGTACATAAATTGCTTTGATAACCTTCATTTATTATATGACAACCAATGAATTTGCTGTTTATCAGAGTGAAATATAAAATCCTTATTCCACACTGTGGAATATGAATAAATGACGTCAAAGAGACTAACATTATGACGTCAAACCGCTGACGTGACGTCATTTTCCTAGTATTCGGTCATGTTATACTACACAAGTTATATATAAAGAAATACATAATGGGTATATTATTTGTTTTTCATCAATTTGTCATTAAATAAAAAGAAAATTTGTTTGTTTTGAGTGTATATGGAATATATTTCAACTCGAAGTGATACAATTTAAACATTTTCACTCGCGCTACGCGCTCGTGAAAATATTCAATTGTATCACGTCTCGATGAGATATATTCCATATCCACTCAAAACAAACAAATATCCTCTATTTAACTTGCCCCCAGTCACTGCGTTACGGTCATGGTCGAGTGCTCTTAGGCAAGGCACATTTCCTAGCCTGGTTTATTTACCCAGGGATCATGAATAAGAGAACTTTTGCAGTGATATAACTGAAATAATGTTGAAATGGCAAAAAAACACACTTAAATTCCCCTAAGCACCAGCAATGCTGAAAAAAGTAAATGATTTTATCAATTGCTCACCAAATGCAATGTCCTATTCTCATCAGGTTCTGTCTCTTCAAGACACCAAGTTGAAACTATTTTGTCAATAAGGCCATTTTTGTTCAAAACCAGCTTTGTAAAAAACTCAGCCCTTCATCTGGCATAAATTTCATTATCTAGAAAGAAACATTATACAAATAATAATGAAAGCTCATAATACAATGTTACTGACTTAGAACTGTCTTGGTTACAAAAGATATATATGCTAAAAACAATAGATGTATGATAATTAACCCTTAACCCTTTCCCTCATGCAGAGGCCTCTGCAGCAAACGACTTTTGAAAATGAAAAATTTCTCCTTTTGCCACAATGTTTTCAGCTTTAAATATTCAATAGAAATACCAACATTGAAAAAGATTTATTTAAATTTTCCCTAATTTTCTTTTTAAATTGACTCATATATTTGTTAATAAATTTAACATTGTGTTTATAACATAACTTACTGCAGAATACTTTACTTACTGGGGTTGGAAATGATTTTGGGGTTTAATGTTGTTATCAACATGGCCAGTTCACCTACACATGTGTTTCTTGGCTTTCTCATATCAGAACTCCATAACTCTTTTGAAGCAACAGGTTGCTTTTCCATATAGACCGAGATCATTAGTTGAAGACAAATGATGCATGTCACATTGACTTTTGTAAAATGTCAGAAAGAATGTTGGCCAAGCTAGGGTTCAAACTCAGAACCCCTGCATTGCTAGCCTGCATAGCTACCGGGGCTCAGCTGTGTTTCAAATGAAAGCACTGAAAGAAAGTTTGATAGGTAGCCAGGCCATTTCAATGACTTTTGTTGGTGGCTGATAAAAATGACTTTTGTAACGTTAAAGTAAATGAAGCAATATTCAACGTCAATAAGTTCTCCTTTTTACCATTATATTTTCAACTTTATTCAAAAATAATCATTCACTTACAGAGATTTTCCATATATTTGCGTCCATATTTTTTTAGCTGCAATTTTTGTTGTAATTGTGGAAAAAGGTTTTAATTTTATAATGTGGTAAATGCACATGATTAATGACAGAAGACCAAGCAATCTATTTGAGATATAAGGAGGGGGATTGTGCTTATTCTCACACTGTTTTGAATATTCCCCTCTAAATGTATATGGAAGGGGGATTTTTTTTACAAAGACAAAGAAGAAAAAATGCTTCAATTTGTTAATAAAATCAATTTCCAAATATAATTCCCCCCTTGTTTTCCAATCCTTGATTGGACACTGAGCCCAAATAAAAGAATCTAGCAACTTATTTATTTTATTTGACCCCTTTACGACATCTAGACACTTTCTGATGCGACTGCAGCAGATGATTTTGAAAACATTGTGGCAAAAAGAGGAATTGCTCATAATGAGCAATTTATCCTTTTGCCACATTATTTTCAACTCTTTTAAATTATCATAGCCTCAGGTTTACCATGTTCTTAACCAGAATGATGTTTTCTAAGCCGTCTGCTGCGGATTAGTCATTATGTGGGAAAGGGTTAAAAGTGTTAGGTAGAAACTGAAAACTGAAAGAATTATATTATTGATAAAGGAGCAATCTCTTCTTTTTGTAAGGGTTTGCTTCTTTTGCTGCAATGTTTTTAACAGACAAAATTATGAACAGGACAGAAATTCAAACACAGCTAGGACTTCCTGTTTCAAACAGCACGTACTGCAACCAAGACTTAGTGTAAACAAGACATTTCACAACACAAGTAGATTTTTGTCAAACATCATTAACATAAATTTATAGAGCCTTGAAAGCATTGAGTTTTGTTAAATACAATACTGTTACTGTATGTCTGAACTGATTATATAACCGATGTCAAATCGTTGAGGCAAAGCGATTGTAACAGATAATCCATTGGTAAAACTGGTATTGATTGCCCATCAATAGAATTTAGGTGATTTTATTATTGGTAAATATAAACATGCGAGTCTTTGGAAACTGAATAGAACATGCTCACTGTCAAACACCTTCTCCAGATGAACAATTTGAAGCTTGAGAAGTTCAGTCCCTGCAGTCTTGTTGCAGTGTAAAAGGCTTGCACCTTCCTTATGACGCTGGATGATTATTTTGGCAGTAAATTTAAATACAGGCATGCTGACGAGAACCTAAAGCACCAAGTAAATGGTCAGGTTAAGCTTTAGATTGACTGATGGAGATTTAACGCCGTTTGCCAAATAATTTCAGTTATCACAGGGGTAAGTTGACCTCTCCATGTATTTCCTAACCTTTTCACACCAATCTTTCCAAATAACTGACTGCTTTTCCACATAAACTGTCAGTCTACTGGTGGAAGAAGGATGACGCTTGTAGCATTGACTTTGATCAAAGGCAGGCAAAAATACTGGTCAAGCTTGGCTTCGAGGTCACTACAGCCTACTGGAATCAGTCAACTTCGTATTCATTTAAAATCAACTGTATATAATATTTTTGCATGCCCTATTCCCATCTATCTTTGTGCTTCTTATTCGCATTTTCGGCTTTAAAATCAGGACCAGAACAAAGAAAATGATCAACCATGAGATAAATATCTTACCTTTGATTTTTAAAATATCCAGAGATTCATAAACACTTCCCAAACTCTCCAAATATTTTGTTGACTACTGTACAAAACAGTGAAAAGTGTAGTCGCCATTTTCCTATGAAATGTGCTTTTTTTCAATTTGGGCCAGGTCGCTTATATCCTAGCTAAAAATAAATGCAATGAATAATACGTCACACATGATCATGTGACTGTCTCAGTGAAGAAATGGGGGAAAAGTGAATAGTTAATCTTTCAAAGGAATCAGACAATTAAATGTTAATTTTGAAACAAGTATTTGTGATAACACGATATTTGTAGAACTGTTTATACACAAAATATCATTGCATGAATACATGTATCAAAATAATTGCAAGTTTATGTCTAAATATCTGTTTTTGCCCAATATTGTGTTGCAACATTGACTTTCTTCATAATGTTTATTCTTCTGGCTCATGTTTTTATAGAAAAATAATTTTGATCATAATTTTGCTGCCAGATTGCAGACGATGTAAGTTATATTTGAACCACAACATACTCGCCTATTGAAGACTTGATTGTTTTTAGTCCTACATTAAAAGACATCACATTATATGCGCTCATTTTGTTTATATTCTGCAGAATAAGGTTGCCAAATAAATGACAGATGATAAAATGAGCAAGCCAAAGTCTAAATTATTTGGACTAGATTCTGTGTTTATGCTGCTTTCAACAAATTTCCAGTTAAATATCACGGAGTTGCCTGGGTTAGGTACCAGTACATCTTGTACATTTATCCAGAGACCTAAATATAATCATTTGTAATGCTAAGCGTCAAGGAGGGCAGCCATTACCATGTTTAAAGTCAAGACTATTGAAAGAAGCAGGCTTGTTTGATAGTCCTTCAAAGAAAGAAGTCGCATATGTTTTTTTCATTTTTTATTATCCAGCATATGCCTGCCATATAAATAACAGATGATAAAACGAGCAAGCGAAAGTCTAAATTAATTAAAATTTCCGAATCATGGAATGACTGCATTTTCAATTAGAATAGTGGCAGTTGAATGCACTTTAAATTGCTCTAAATTCAATTATGTTTGGATGATTAGGAAATTCATCACATGAATATTCGTTTAATGTGTGCTAAAATAATATATTAATAATATAAAAATAAAAAGTCGGTCCATACCTTTTAAGCTTTACGTTGAAACGGCCGCCATCTTGGACAAGTATAAAACCACCGTTATTTCAAATTCGAATTCTAGACGTTGCGTCAGAAATGAAGATCTACGTTCTCGGTTTGGCATAGAGTGAAAATATGCGAATTCTTTATTTATCGACAAAAAAGAATGAATTTATCAGGATTTATTCCAATGAAATAAATTAAGTTGATAATGTTACAAAAGTAGTTATATATAGTCATTTTTATGAAATAAATCCAATTTAAGGTGGTCTCCTTAATGCCTATTTTTATACCTATTGAAATATACAGTACTCATTTTATAAAGTCATTTTTTTTATCACAATAGTATGTGATGTAGAAATTTAATGTTAGTAACTTAGAAAATCGTTAATGTACTTCACATTGAAAGTAATTTTGAAATGTGAAATTTATCTGTTGTTTGATTTTTGTCCTTGTAAAATATTAAGGAGACCGGGTTTGGTCTCCTTAATCCACCGGTCTCCTTAATGCCTATTTTTAGATACGCATGGTCTCCTTAATGCATATTCCATATATATATATATACATATATATATATATATACACATACTTACATTATATATATATATATATACACATACCCATACACATACTTACATTATATATATATATATATATATATACACATACCCATACACATACTTACAGTATATATATATATACATATACACATACCCATACACATACTTACATTATATATATATATATATACACATACCCATACACATACTTACATTATATATATATATATATACAGTACAATAACCTTTTTATGGTGTGCAAATAACTTCATATGCAATACAACATGCAGTCAGTGTCTCGATACATATGGTAGATTTTTAATTATATGCAGTAGTTTTACCTTTATACGTTTGTATGTACGAAATGCAATTTCCGCTTTTGTCACGATGTTTTCAAATGCCGTCTGCTGCATATGCGTTAACAAGCGTCAGTAACATGGAAATGGTTAAATCGTTTCCATTGTTTAATGACTGCATTATTATCATGTCAATCATTGAATTGTTCTGAGTATTATCGAATTTGAATTTGAATTTGAATTCGTTTGTCTGTAAAGCTGAGAGGCACTTATGCAGCTGGCTGTTTGTCTGCCTGCTGTCTTTCTTTCATTTTTTCCCTTTCGCTCTCTCTTTCTCTCGTTTTCTTTCTTCCCCTGTTTCTCTCTCTCCCTCTCTCTCTCTCTCTCTACACTCACTATGTCTTTATGTCTCTCTTTCGCTATCTCTGTCTGTCTGTCTCTATTCTCCCCCCTGTGTCTGTCTCGTTCACTTTTAACTGTCTCGTGCTCATAAATGTTTGTAATTTTTTTTTTTTTAATTTAAATTTCGTGAGACACAGTATAATATATGTACAGCATCCAATTTAAAATAGGTTCTACACATCATTGTTTCGTAGATAGCTCTGTACTTAACACACATAGCTGCAATTGCAATTGTCACGGGTTAGAATATCTAAATCGGAATGTCTTTTACAATTTTGGCCTTTTTATCATGATGCTCATTTTGTTTTATGCGAGCATGATTCTTTTTTCTTTAAATGATTAAAGTACAGGTATGCCGATTAATTATATGTATTTTATATTGTCGAGTTAATCTTATAAAAAAAGATATATGTGCATGTAAGATACGTTGTAACATTTGGGGCAAGATTACACGTACATTGACATTGCACTAGAATTGAAACATTTGAAGATGAAAGGAATCTTATGATCGACTGAATGAAATTGTCTGAAAAGAAAAATAGATGGTCGTATATGTAATATATACAAATCAAATTTAGAAAAAAGAACAGACAGACAAAGATACACGCCTAGCATAAGGATCGAACCAATGAAAAGTGAACGTTAAGGTTTGAAGCGCTTCGTTCGTAGCCACTAGGCTATAACAACGGTGTTATTTTAAGCACCTGAGTTTACGTATTAATAGGTTTCAGACTAAGATTGATGGGTAAACCTGTAACTTATATTTATTTAGTAATACATTTAAAATGTTTAAAATTACGACACGAATACTTATATATAATTATGATGAGATGCCACTTTATGTCGATGATAACATAAAACATATTTTTAATATTACTGCGTAGTATTGACCTGGTAATTAAATTTTCATAATATATATTTTGTAATGGCATCGATTTGTATGAAACTCGGTAGCTCAGTAGGTAGAGCAGCCGTCTGTCAATTTAAAATACAAGCGTTGTGGGTTCGAGCCCCAGCTAGGTCAACATTGTTTCTGACATTTGTCAAACGTGTACGAGGGTGGCTGTGAGAGAGTGATGTGGGTTGTGAGTGTGTGGCTGTGAGATAGTGATGGGGGTTGTGAGTGGGTGGCTGTGAGAGGGTGATGGTGGCTGTGATTGATGGTGGCTGTGAGATAATTAGGGTAGCTGTGAAAGAGTTGTGGGCAGCTGTGAGAGAGTTAGGGTGGCTGTGAGATAATTAGGGTAGCTGTGAAAGAGTGATGGTGGCTGTAAGTGGGGTATCTGTGAGAGAGTGATGGTGGCTGTGAGTGGGTGTGAGATAATTAGGTTAGCTGTGAAAGAGTTATGGTGACTGTCAGAGAGTAATGGTGGGTGATGGTGGCTGTGAGAGAATTAGGTTAGCTGTGAAAGAGTTATGGTGGGTGATGGTGGCTGTGATTGATGGTGGATGTGAGATAATTAGGGTAGCTGTGAAAGAGTGATGGTGGCTGTAAGTGGAGTATCTGTGAGAGAGTAATGGTGGCTGTGAAAGAGTGATGGTGGCTGTGAGAGAGTAATGGTGGCTGTGAAAGAGTCATGGTGGCTGTGAGATAATTAGGGTAGCTGTGAAATATTTATGGTGACTGTCAGAGAGTGACTTAGACTGAATGGAGTGAGTCATAATGAAGTACGTCTGGGTCAGACAGAGTGACTGAGAGAGTTGTAGGAGGAATGATTTGAATGAGACTGAATTTAAAGCGTATTGCTGAATTATATACCTTTTTATCCATTTATACTATAAATTATAGATAGAATAGAATTTTTCATTTCCCTAAATATCGTCTGCAGCAGATTTATTGTATATGGGAAACAATGCACCCGATAGGAACAAATAAAGCAGTAATAGGAGTTATTCTATGTTTCCTTATAAAGTTCGGCCATTGTCTCAATACATTTTAAAACTTGTTTATAAGGTAACTTATCTCCTGCAGATGTGCAGTGCACACTAACACTCTAGCATGCTGTTTTTGGAGAATGTCTTTATTTTATCTTTCCATGTTCTCACTTATTATATATGACTTTCTCGAATGCAACACATGGAAGGGCCCTTGTTCTGTCACCAAGCTGAGTTTACTTTGTCTGGAGCGACCGACTGTCTTTCCGTCTTTTTGACCATACGTTCGTCACGGTTTGTATTCATTGGTCTAAACGCTGTTTCTGTTTGGCAGATTCATTTCATGGTCACACTTATACACTATTGTGTTCAGGAGAACGATCCAATATTTCGAACATAAATATGATGTGAGTGTATTAGGTATAATCTCTATTTGCCAATGTTTTCTTCGGCCATTGTCTGAGTAAATTTCAATGCATCAATTTCAAACTTGGTTTATAGGAAACCTATGACCTGCAGATGTGAATTGCACAACAAACATAACTCTAGCATGCTTTCGATTGTCTGTCATTTACATGTAACAGCATGATTCCAATATACAGTGTGGATATTTAGTGTCAACTGAACAGGAAATATTATGCTTAATGGTCGCTGCTCGGTTATTGGCAGGCAATTCGTGTTGTTTCAAACATATCTGCTTTGGTTTGTTAACATGTCGATGATGCATTGTTGACAACGTGCATCCATATACACTATGCCATATCTTTTCAACTTACAGACACCTCTTTACCATCAATCCTTTCAGCACTTTGATTGAAATAGACTGTCATACTCGGTAATTTCCGAAATTATTCCGTAGAATGCCGAAAGTACGATCCTCGTAAAGAAAAATGCACCGCATATAAAGGTAAATCTACTGTATATTAATCAAACTACCACCACATGTTTTGAAAAAAATGACTGCATATAATGTCATTTGAACTACATATAATGTTGTTTGTATTGCATATGATTTGTTTGTACACCACATAAAGATTATTCTAGTGTATCTGCACTTTTTTGCATTGCATATTATTAGATAACCACCATGTATAACAGAAAAGGCACTGCATATCATGTAAACTGTACCATGTCAATGGAAATATGTACCTCGTATACGTGAAAATGTACGGCGTATAATACAATACAACATATTAAGATAGTAAAGACGTTCCATATCCGAATATACACATAAACAAAAGTTCCTAGTTGCGTGTGGTTAGCGATTCAAGTATATCATATGGGCCGTTGCACGAGAAAACCGACATGGACTTTGCGTAATGTAAATCTAACCTATGAAGACGAGGTTCTACTTTCTCGGTCGCGTGACCATTTATGCTTGTTAGAATATGCCAAAATATCGATAACAATATTTCCCACGAAAGAGAGATTTCTACAAATAAAATCGAAAACTTAAACGCTTTTCCACATGAAGACGCTCTTTGATGTCTATAGTTTGGCATTGATGTCTTCAAAATTGTCTGCTGCATATGTATTATATGTGGAAAACACACTCAAGGTTAAATTTGAATGAAACATGTTCCGTTATTTTAGTTTAAGTTGATCTTATTTTTATTTTAATTGTTTTTTACGCCGTTTTAATTATTTCAATAATATCACGGCGACAGTTCACGTCTACATGTTTCCTGAATTAACACACCTGTACAAGGCTAGCAAAAAGTGCACTCCACAGTGAATACATTGATCTAAACAGTTACATCACAGGATCGCCGAACTCAATCTTGACGTAGTGTTTAGGAGGGAAGGATTGCTTTTCAAATTTAATTTACTACGACTTTAGTTTTCCGTAAAAATGCCGCAATGTATATTTCGCCCGGCAGATTATACTCTTCAAAGAAACATTTTTTTAATTGATGTTTTACACCGTTTTCAACATTATTTATCTTATATCACGGCGACAGTTCACTAATTCATGACCCTGGGTAAACAAACCAGTACTAGGCTAGATAATTTACCTCACTCCACCATGACCGTAGTGCCGCGACATGGGATCGAACCCGGGACGCCCGTTTTCAAATACACGACGCTAACCACTCGAACACGGCGCTTCCAAGAATCCCGAGGTATCTTGCATAGAACCTATAAACAATTTCATATTTGTTGAAAATTGTCAGTGATTGCGATAGCACGAACATTCTATAACTTGGATACACCGTATAACTCGAACCAATTCCTGTGAGGAATCTGTCGTTTGGAAATAGTGTAGCAGCAGTTCTTATTGGTCTGACGTGCAATCAATCAGAACTGCTTCTGTGCTGTTTTTCTTGATATGATCTTATGACTGGCTTGTTTTTCATAATAAAAAGTTAAGTATTAGTGAATTATGAAGCTGAAAACACATATATTAATATATAAGAATAGATTGAGGAATCGCTCGAACATGCCGATATCTCGAAGTATTTTATCGGCCTCCTTCGTTTTCGAGGTATAGTGAGACCACTTTTCTTGGGTCGTCCATCTAACACGTCGATATCTCGAAGTAATTTATGGATCCCATTCGATTTTGATAGCGACTCCATCGTATTGAGCATACATCGAGTCTTTACTTCTCAGTTATATCACGTAGATCGAATCCATGCTATAACATTCACCTAACCAAGCCTGTCTGTCTTGCACTAGTATTACACACAACAAATCAAGGTCATAAATTGACTTTTATTAATACTCGTCGTGCATAAAATCTAATAATTTTTAATTTTCTTTATTATGTTTACGCCGCTTAAAAAAATAAGTTACTACTGGTAAATTTATCAATATACTTTGAATGAGTGAGTCAATACCTCATGTATAGGAATTTGAGGTATTTCATGTTAATACCACATTTGTTGCCGGAAACGACGTCGCTCCATTGGCGTTACGCCAAGATGAAGTGTTACGGAAATGACGTCGCTCCATTGGCGTTACGCCAAGATGAAGTGTTACGGAAATGACGTCGCTCCATTGGCGTTACGCCAAGATGAAGTGTTACGAACGGGAAAACATATTTCTTACAGAGTTTCATTTATTTTTAACTTTTCGTACAAATGTTAATTCCCACATAATACAGCACTTTAATGATCTTAAATATCGATTTTAAAGAAAAATTATTAAAAAGACGACAATAATTTTCAATCCGTGTTTTTCGTCTCATTTTATACATATCCAAAATGGCGGCCCCATGGATTTGGCCAGTTTCATTTCAGAAAGCTTAATGGGTTATTGAAAAATTAAAAAACTATGTACAAATATGTATGTTTGTAAATACTATATGTTATTTTGGTAATAAAATATGTTTAAACTAAGACCGCATCGGTGGCGTAGAGGTGTAGTGGTACAGCGTCCGCCTCGTGTTCGGAAAGATCGAGATTTCAATTCTCGGCCGGTTCACACTAAAAACGTTTAACGCGGCAGTAATTGGCTTCCTTTCCTTGGCACTCATGCTTGTGGGGTTAGCATTTCGACTGACTCGCTGGTGTCACAATAAATGGATTAAAAACTACGTGTAACTTATCCAGGACACGCCGTGATATAACTGAACACATTATAATTTCACACTGTATACAAACAAACCAACCAAAACTGTACAGTTTATCGAATCCGAATAAAAGGATATTTCAGAGCGGAAAATCGACTTCTTTTAAGTACGAACACGATTTCTCGGACAGAAAAACACTCTTTTCGTTGAACTCCTAAGAAGAGAAAGTTAACCCTTTCCCTCATACAACAATTCTGCAACAGACGACTTTGAACTTATTTTGTCAAAACATATAAAATCTCCATAGTTGAATGGATAACCTATGACAAAAAGTGCAAAACATCGTGGCAAAAGGAGAAATTGCACGTTTTGTGCAATTTCTTCTTTTGTCACTATGTTTTCAAAAAGCCGTCTACTGCAGAGGCGTCAGAAAGCGTCTATATGAGGGAAAGGGTTAATACAAAATCCAAACCATCGTTACTAAACACATGTATTATATTCATCGATTATAAACATATACCACAGAAAATCGGATATTTTAGAAGATCCAATTATTTTTTGAACTGGATTTCTTGTTAAGGACAACACTCATTTACTTGATTGATTGATTGATTGATTGATTGCTTGTTTGATTGATTGATTGATTGATTGTTTGTTTGTTTGGTGTTTGACAGCGCTTTCAACAACTCTTCAGTTATATCACGGCGTTTCCTGAGTAACATACCAGTACTATTTGTCCATGTATCCTTAACACCAGCACCGCAACCCTGATCGCCAAGGAGGCAGCCATAGCTATAACTACCTGTCGCGGATCGAACCCGCTACCTTCCGCACCCGAGGTGAACGGTCTAGCATTACACCGCCGGTTGGTATCTCTTTAACTTGAAACACGAAGAGGTCATAATTAAAACGAAGTCTGAAACATCGATAATGTTGACGATTTATTCGTCGATTACACACACATATATCACAGTACAACGAATAAAACATTAATTTCAATTCATTTTCTATTTCACGGATTCAAACATGTTCAATGCTTTTAAACACTCAACTTTTTGAAAAAAAACGTTAAAAAAAGACGAAATATTTTCCCATATTTTTTCATCAATGTTTTCAAATATGTATCCAAAAAAGTTTTACGTTTTTCAAGACTTCAACTTAATTGGTTTTATCTTAAGATGTCTTGAATGCGTGCGACTTAAGAAATGTAAATATCAACAGAAAGACGAATCGTATTGTGGCTTATCGGTTATGGATTCAAGGACGAATAAGAAGTAACTTTGAAATTGACATCATAATCTAAGAATGATTAACCCTTTCCCACTTGCAGGCCCACTTTGACGCATCTGCGTATAGACGAATATGCAATTTCTCCTTTCGCCACAATGATGTAACGTTACTAAATAAAAATGATATTTCATTTTTCTAGATTTTTCATACTTTAGTCTAAATGTTTTTCAAATTGTATGCTGAAGACTTATTGCACTTTGGGAAGCTGTAATGTCAGTATGAACGGTCGAAGGTTCGGAGGTACTTTTAGTAAACGTTTAGAAACCAAGATTTGTATTCATCTTATAAGAACAAAACAATATCGATGAAAACGTTTACATGTAACTGCCATTCCTCTTTGGTCTGTCTGAAAGTTCTGTAGAGTTTGTCAAATTCGACTTAACGGACGTTCCAGAACTTATGATCGATGTATCTTTTGAAAAGGATTTCTTGTACAAGAAGAGCACTCTTCTGTTACAAACATAAGATAGAAAAACAAACACCCCTTGTAGGGCATTTAGTCCTACAACAAAGAAGGAAAATATCGTCAATGGTAACACTGCGTCAACAATCTGTAACGGCCATGTTAGACCGACGACCGTGCACAGTTTAATGTACACAAAGAATTCACGCTTGTCTCCAGAACTTTGAATTCTTGGTGATGTACGGATTTTATGGAAAGCTGTGACGAAGAATATAAAGTTAGTGAGAAAGATTATCGACGATGGAATAATGAAAGCACATAAAACACCGTAAACATTCGATAAAAAGCAACGATTGTTGCCATATCCTGCGAAGGACCCGCTTGACGAAACAAGATAAACGGTCAGAGTCCCTGAAACAATTGCAAACGGCGCTCCAAACACATATAATAGATACCTCGTAAATCGTCGTTTAGATGAACTTGGTACAGACATGGCTTTACTGCAGAACACTCTAAACATGTGAAAAGAACAGATATTCATTGAGAAGAAGGTAGCTAACCAGAAGTAATGAACTAAAACACCGATTATTGTACAGACAGGTATGCCATACACGTCTTTTGCGTTGAGGCCAAACTGTAGGAACCCCTGTGCACTAAACAGGCAAACACAAAGCGCCATGTTGTTCTTTCCCGGAACTGTTCTCAATGAATGAAAAACATTATATGTCACAAAGGTGGCCATTAAACATACCATCGATAACAGCGTGCATATTTCGCTAAATCTGTTGTAAACAGTTAACATGACGTCTTCTGAGTCTGGATTTGTGTTACTGGCTTTTAAAGTAAATGCTCTGTAGTCATTCAAACACATTCTAACTTCTGAACCATCAATATAATAAAATTCGTGTTTAATTACGATGTTGGACTTGGAAAGAACTAGGTCACTTGTTTCATTGTTGATGTCAAATTCGCTGACGTCTAATTGTATCTGAACACACGTAAAGAATCTATCAACCTGAAGGTTGTGTGAATACAGGAATAGATTAAGTGGTTCTTTATATGTACACTTTGTATTGTTAATAAAATCAGAATCTGATAGCGATGTATCTTTTGGCATGGCTTTGAGACACGTCTTTTTACCGTCCTCTGTAGACACTGCGTATACATCCGTTAAAGTGTCAGCCAGAACAGATTCAAGAACAGTTTTGTTATTGGTTCTAAATAGATATAAAGAACATTTTATCTTGATGTCTTGTAACATATGCATGTAGACAACCGTATAGCCACCGGAATCTGGATTTAAACAGTGAATGTCGGTTGATATTTCACATGCGGTAAAGGAATATACAGCCGATTCGTCATTCAAAGCAATTCTGCCCGAGACAGTTTTCTTGAACGCCTCCAATACATCCAAAAGATCGATCCTTTCGGTCTTCTCTAGTTCTTCCGTATCACATCCACTGATTTTGGTCTCTTCCAAACGCTCCTCGTTGTCGCTAACTGTATTGAGTTTCAGGACAAGATTGTACGACAAAGACTCACCAGTTTCCAGTAAAGATGTACATGTGTCATTACGAAGCATTCTCCCCTTCCTGCAGAATAAGGGGCGACACGTTTCCTGAAAAAAATGATAATAAAATAATAACAATTTTACTACTACTACTACTATTAATGATAATAATAATTAAAATAATAATAATAATAAATAATAAATAATAATAAATAATAATAATAAATAATAATAAATAATAATAATAATAACAAATAATAATAATAATAATAAATAAATAATAATGAAAATAATAATGTATAATAATAATAATAATAATAATAATAATAATTAAAATAATAATAATAGTTATAATGATAATACAAATAATAATAATAATAATAGTTGTAATACTACTACTACTAATAATAATAATAATGACAATTATGATAATAATAATGATAATAATAATAATAATAATAATAATAATAATGATAATAATAATAATAATAATAATAGCAATACTAAGGATTACGATACTGAGCATGTGGTAAGGTTTTTGTCTTCACAATAAACAATATTATAATTATTGAAAAGAGTGGAAATCATCGGAGCAAAAGAAGAAAATGCACATAATTAGGAAGGTCTCCTTTTGCCACAATGTTTATAGAAGTAGAATTAGGAAAATTAGCCCCACTTATTGTACGTCAATGTAACTTTAAATGATAACAAATCGGAGAGTGAATAAAACCAACTGAAATCCTTCCTTTGTTTCCATGTAAATCGACCAGTTTCAATCCTCAATAGTCACACTTTTTAAACATGTTGCAGGTAAAACACCCACTATCACTGAAAAGAGTCACCGGTAACCTTTAGATTAATCAAAAGAAATAGAGGGGGAGGGGTGTCTTTATTATGCAAGAAATAATTCATATCGCGAAGATACCGTCATTTTGAACACAAAACTGGTATTTAAAATACCTTACTTTCACTTTCAAATATGGTCAAAATACTTAAAATGATAAAATCAAACAATTCCAGTGTATCCTATACATATTTACTATTTACTATTACTGACCGCGGATTTATTTGCGTAATTTGGCCTTATATATATAAACAGTAGTAATTTAATAAAGACATTTCCGGATAACTTTAGTGCTTTTTACAAGTTCGCTGCTAAATACTCAACGCAGACTGTGGTTCACAAATTAGCCACGTCGAAATGAAAAGGTCTTCATTTCATCTCCGTTGCTATATCACGTATTTACGAACGTGAACGAACGAGATTACCTTTATTGTGTGTTGGTTTGTTTGTTTTTTTATTTATCAGAAAGTAACATTCATGAACCATATTACTAATGGTGGACAGGAAAGCTCTAGTGATACGGACATTTGCGCCTGACATGTCTCTGTGCGCACGCATTTGGTGTGTGCTCAGGCTAAACTTTAGAAACCTTACCAATGCATAATCGAATGTTCCATTTACGCATTCCGGTATTGCCTTGTCGCTCATCATCTTTGTGAAATCTGTCAATGACAGCGAGAATAATGTTCTGTAGGTTGAGATGGTTTTAGTCTCTTCCATGGAATTGAGAGTTAGGACACTTGCCACTATATGTACCTGTAAAAAAGATATGTGTTCGTGTGGTTAATTGTTAAGCCGAATTTTCCTTTTCATAGTAGCCTAGATGGATTGGTGTTCTTGGTATGGTGTTTACTGCCTCCCCATTGCATCGATCATCGCCCATAGTATAGTACCTGAAGCAGCATTGCGCACGACCTAGTCATGGAAACGATTGAGAATGATTTTTTCCGTTATTTGCGGTGGATTTCCATTGGATTCGATATACACCAGGAAGAAATTGTAAGCATGCTGTTCAATAGCAGACATTGCAACCCTAACGTGACAAATTACATGCCGGGTGTGTTTAGAATCGCCAAAAAGTATATAAACAAACTAAATCATTGACAGGTTTCATCTGAGATGGCTAGCCGTAGTCACTCAAGTGACTCTACCCATAGTGAGTTCGACCAAAGTCTTGTCAAACTATAGTAGCTATAGTTTGTGATCGAACTCGCCAAGTATATAGGGTCAGATATACATCAATAATTGCGGCGAGCTTGGGTCATGGCGTAGCAAGAAAAGGGCTATAGCGATACTAAGTGGAGGGTATAAATCTAGTCGCTATTATTGGTTCATGTCAGACGTACTTATGCACTAGAGTAAGCCGGATTCCAGACTGAACAGAACTATGCTTAACAAAATTAAGCGTTTGTTGCACGTGTACATGTAGATGCAGATCTATAGTCATGTCTGCGCACACATGCTATTTGATTTAAATGTTTATTGTTTATCAGAACATAACTCAACCATAATACAGATAGTTGGCGTACCGCGTAATTGTAGATTAAACTCCAGAGATTTGCAGGCTGATCTGGTATTTCACTTGTTGCAAAGACTTTAATGTTGGATTTCATTATTTTTGACACGAAAGGGAGGTAATCGTAGATGAATTTTCATATCATACGACTGGGTTAACTTTCCTGGTTAGGGATACATTCAATTAGAACACTTTTTACAGTTAAACTAGTGGAAAACAGAGGAAATATGTGTAAAATAGGTATTGATCAATCAAAAGACGTTCGCAATAGAAACTACTTTGTACTATGCACGGTCGACCAGTTAAACCAAATCTCACTATATTTCGGATAATTAACAATTGAATAAAGATAGGTTATCAAAAAAGACTTGAAAATGAAATGTCTTCTACTCGTATAATTGAAAAGTAATTAAGTTATTGAAAATGGAATGAAAGTCTTATCTTAACCAATTCCAACATACAAAAATTTGGTAGCAAACTACTTTAAAAACATTTTGTCAAAATAATCCAACTCTATATAAATTAATCAATACAATTAAACACATTGTGGAAAAAGCTGAAATTGCTCACACTTTTCCTCTATGTCTCAAGAGTCTTCTTCTGCTGAGGCGTCAGAAAGCGTCTGTGTGAGGGAAAGGGTTAAATATATCTGAGGCGCGTCAGATAAATTGATCTTTCTGCATACGCGAACTGTTATAAAATTCTCTGACGATCTGGGGCTTATACTTGCTACGTCATGACGCGTCTCAAGGAGTTTTGTGTCCCTCGAGTTTCTTTCCTATATGTTTCACCCTTTCCCTCATATATACGCTTTCTGACGCCTCTGCAGCAGACAGCTTTTTGAAAACATAGTGACAAAAGAAGAAATTGCACAAAACGTGCAATTTCTCCTTTTGCCACAATGTTTTCCACTTTTTGTATTTAATTATGGAGATTTTCTATTTTTTGACAAAATACGTTCAAAGTTGTCTGCTGCAGAATTGTGGTATGAGGGAAAGGGTTAAAGTGACGCCTACATCATCGGTGGTGTCATGGCCGTGCCGGATCATAACAAAGACTTTAACATATTTACTTTACTCCTTAACGCTCGTGATTGTGGGGTAATAATTACGGTTAATTCGTTAGTGTCAAGATAAACGGACCAGGGGTACTGATAACATATGCAGGAAACGCCGTGATACAAATGAAAAAGTGTTGAAAAAACAATAAAGATATAATGTAACGCTGAACTGGACGAGTCAATGAGACACCTTTCCGCATGCTGCGGCTCCGTTATAATAAGAAATACAATTTAGCTTACCGTTTTAACTGACGGTAAGTTACACCTGCTACAGTAGTAATTTCTAAACGGTAACCAGCGAGTTTGAAGCTCCGTTTCTTTGCACATCTTTTCCATCAGACCCACCGGAAACGAGTCCTCCATCATAGCCAAACCGGTCACGTTACAGGACGAAATGATGTCCTCTTCGGGAAACAATCTTTCGTCCACTTCCGGGTTACAGATGTAACAAGCATAGTTTGTATAAACCAGACCATTTATTCTGTACTCTGCCAAATCAGTGCTCGGGATATTAGGGCGCTCACAAACGGATTCGACGGTCTCGTCTTTGTTTATCCATTTGCCCGTCTGGTTACATTTTGTAAAACTTGTTACGTTATCCCAGATACCTGTGTCGTTCTCTTTAATTAACATACTGGCTGGAATATCGGGGATACCATCTGCTAGCGATGCGATAACTGAACGATTTACTGTATTTACGTAAAACTGGGCGCTTGCATGAGATGAACTTGATTGTTTTCGTCTAATAAACGTTGACTGGCAAAATTGTGTCGTTAGGTTTATCAAAGATTGAAAGTTTGTTACACCAGAAACCAACGATTTTTCGAAGTATGTTTCACACTTTATAGATATATCTATATGAATGCTCCGTATTTCCTTGACATTACAAAGCATGTATGTGATGTTCCTGTAGGAAACATAACCATGTGTTACCGGTAACACTGACAATATTTTTAACTGACGTTCTGTTAAGTTTGATGTTTGATTCTCTGAATGTCCAATACATTTATCAACCATTGAGTGGCATGTACCCTTTGCTGATGTTTGTTCCTCCTTGATCTCGTTCGAATATGTAGCTGGTTTGAATTTCAATATACTTGTAGAATTGATACACGAATATGGCTTGTATCTTAGTATGTAGTCCGTGCAACAATTGCCATTTTCAATGCAATTGGTTTTACATGAACACCGATTCTGAAGCTCTGAGCATGAAGGATTACCAATATTGCTTGAATTGTCACACGACGAACGTTTCCCGCATATGCTTAAATAGTCATTGACTTCATTATTAGTGTCTTCATTCAGCGTATCAGAAACATCCATATCGTAGATATTGTCGCTTTGGTACATGATTGCATCGCCATAATAGTATTCCAGAAATTCAACTAAACTTGTTAGTTTATCTTCGCCATAAAAGTCTATATCTACAGTCAAGGATGAAACAAGACCAATTTCGTCATCAGTCTGCTCATCTACTGCTACGTCCATTGTATCCATTCTATACATATTTCTACGAAACCGTGACAGGGTATTTCCGCCATTGCATATTAAACAGTATATATTCTTGTACGGATATAACCTACTGATTGCGGGCTGATTAAGACAAGCCTGTTCTAACGTTGGGTCATATACGTCCCAGGTGTTTGAAATATTGCAGCGGTCAATACCTAATGGCACGTTAGTGGAGACAACACTTGGATTACATAAGAAACAGAATAAGTTTTTGAAATCCAGAAATGTCCTTCCATTGTAATGTCTGCATGCCCAACTTATATCGACATCTTCTTCAAACCAAAGACCTGTTGTATTACATTTGTCGACGTATTTAATGGTAGCGCCCTTTTTCTCTAGACATGTTTGTGTTGGCATTAGTTTTGGATTATCTAAATCATAAACAAGTTCACAGCTGTGATTATCAAGTTGCTCTTTCATATCTGACAACGATTCGAAATTGTCCTCAAATGTATACATTACGGGACAATTGATTACGATCTTCCATTCAGTGACATTCTCTTCGCCATTACACAATGAGCAGAAACGATTTTTGTATGTTAACATTGTATCATATGATGTAACTGGTTGAACATGTGATTGGTTATTCAATTCTGACACACTACCTACACATTGCTCTATAATTTTGCGATCTGTAAATGTCGTCGGACACGTGGTTACCATGAGATAACTAAGAGCGCCCTCTGCGGGATAAACCTTGACATTCGTACATTTTTGTTCCGTGTAAGCGTATATGCTCCCAGGACAACAAATGCCCCGATTTACACAGCTTATATCACACTTACAGTAAAATGGACACTCAAATTCATTTTGAAATGTACTCGAATAGCGTGGCATATCTTTTGACAGAAAGTTACAAGGTTCATCAAGAGGGCATACCAGCGTGTACTGATGAACCAGTTTGGCAAAGTCGATCCTAGTTCCGAATGTATGTTCAATATATTTCGTAAGATAATCCAGTTGCACTCTATCAAAGTCAAATATATCATTTTCGTCATCAGCATTGGTCCATTTGATGTCGGTTTGAAGTGGTGGAACAGAAATAATTTCACCAGGTAGGGTTTCAATAGTTTGGATCTTTTCTTTGACTTCTACTGAAGAGTTTATGAATTTATCGTCCATTTTGTTTTCAAAAGACATTTCTGAAGGTAAGCCGATGGGTGCCATCCTACCACCAGATTGCAATTTGAACATGTGATGCCCTGCATCGGCTTCTGCATCATTTGGTTTCAACGAATCACCTGGTTTTGGAAAGTTTCGATTAGTAACATGGTTTATATCTGTAGACGCGGGTTTACTATCAGAATGTAATAGATTTGAAGTAGTTGTTAGTATTTCATTTAAGTCCACAAGGTGAGCTTTTCTGGGATTGTCTACAAAATTATTGTCTTCGTCCTTCAAATAAGCTGTTGGTATTTCAATGGCATTTGATTGCGTTGTTTTGTCCCTCGAGCTTTTATCGTTTGGGTTACTTTGGCCAACTGTCGATGCTGTGATATTTACAGTCCGACCCTCATTCCTTGCTTCTGACCTGTTTACTTGATAAAACAGTAGGACTAGAAAGAAAGGAACCCATCCTAATACTCCGTTTGCCTTTAACCTGAAATCGATGAAGCAGGATAATAATTCTCTAACAATGTATTCAAAGCATGATTTAGATTTTGTAACATTTGTAATGCTAACTATTGACACTGAACCAAAGCATAGGAATGTCAAACTTAAACGCTTATTAAATATCCATAACAGCAAAAGCATTTTGTTAAGCCTCTTCAGATGTATGTCTTGTAGATTATATGTTCTTGTTTAAAGAGGTAAAAATTATGACCTACAGAAAAAACAATTCCAAGACCGATCGAACGTACGAACGAACAACAACTGAACGAACAAACGACCGAACAAAAGAAAGAATGAAAGATAGAAAGAAAGAACGAAAGAACGAACAAAAAGAAGGAACGAAAAAACGAAAGAACGAACGAATGAGTAAATAAATGAATTACAGAAACAATCTGAGTTGTATCTTATCTTAGATCTATCAAACGTGTAAAACATTTAAGCTTATTATTATAGCGTGTAAACTGGGCTGCCGCAGGATGGATACGACTCTTTACTACACAGGTCGGTGTATACTTTTAGTGTTATGTATTCCTTACGCGACAGTTCAATTTAAACGGACAACATATACGCTGTGTTCTGTATAATTGCATTTTAACTCATGGAGATTCGTTGGAAAGGGTTTTGAAAGAAAAACGTTCCAAACCCATCACAGTTATCAAACGCTTGATCACTGTAATCTATCATTTAAAGGAAGGCTTGCTTTAATTGCGCGGGTGCATCAGCACCAGTGCATATATTGGTTGTGTTTAGAACTACCACAGGTGCAATAGGCAATGGGCTTGTGCATACGCCGTGTTAATCGTCAGCTCTCAGATATTTCCGTAACAGTTCGTCACTAGACTGGTTTTTATAACGTAGTATATTTATAACTTCAACGGTTCAATTTCTGACGTTTTTCTCAATATACATAATCGCTATATCGTTAAATCCATCTTGCCGTTTGAAAGCCTATATGTCAGTGATCTTGCATGCCAAGTTTGAAAGACATTGGATAACTTTAACATTTTCTCGCCAACGGTGTGGAACTACCTTAACCCCGTTCCCGTTACATTTCTCCCTCTTTTCTCTTGACTTAGACCCGAAGTCACACAACTGAACACAATCAGTTTACCAGAGTGGAATCTGTGTAACATCAAGGGGAACCACCGGGGTTTTGATAACAGGAAAATGGGAATATTTTCATAAATGCGAAGTTATTGTGCTAAATTATGCGATTTTTAGAATATATTAAGGGGGGAAAAAGGACGCGCATGCGCAGACAAATGTTTACAATAGTTGTGGGAGATCGAGGTCAACACGTTGGCAACATGTATTTTTGTTTATAACTAAAACAATTATTATCATATATTTATATTATATATTTAAAAGCGGCTTTCGGATTTTTCGAATAAAACAGTATTTCTTAAGCCATAAAATGCTGATTCCCGCCCTAACATCGATTGGCGCATCTTGCAGCAACTCTTGTTCGGTGCAGTTATACGCACACGTAAACCCCAATTGTGATATTAACTGTAGGTAGAAAGATATTGTAGGCTTTTACATCGTTACTCAAACTTATATTTTGCATTTGAAAATGTGTCCTTTTTGCCTGCCGCAGTTTGATTTATCAGATTGTAATTGCATGAGGGAATAATTTGCAATGATAAATGTCATATTAGTCACCAACCCGCTTCGGCAGCTTAAATGTTGACCTTTTATCCCATACGGATGTGCTTAGTGTTTTAGCTAATTGACCACTTTTCTAGATAATGAGTTGATTTTGCGCGTCTGATAAAGGCACTCCAAAAAATGAGCAGTTATATATTTTGTGTCGGGGTAGGGGGAGGTCAGGGAGAATAGGTTTGATGGATATAGCCAATTCACCCTTTATCATACTAATTCCATTATTTTTCGGTTGTTCTATGTTGCATTAAAATGGAAGTTTATTTCTTCCTGAAATTTCGATTAAGAAAGATCTCGAGGATGCGTAGAAAATACATTGAAGAATATTGGCAGGTTTTTTATAAGTTGACGTGTCCAAAACAAGGCTGATGTTACGCTATATTAACCGATAATATGATTATTACAATTCAGCCGGGTCACACGTAAACCAACCTTCTGAACTATGCAGCCAGTATAGTTCTAGCCGAGCATGCGGCTCTACGCAGTTATGTCAAGATATGCACTGTTTGCGATGTGGTTAATTGATTGTTTTGTGTTTTCCGCCGCTTTCAACATATCTAAGGTATATCGCGGCGTTTCTTGGTAAGTTGAGGAATCCGCTGTGGTCGAGTGATTTCGAAACCGGGTGTCCCGGGTTCGATCCCCAGTCGCGGCACTACGGTCATGGTGGAGTGTCCTTGGGCAAGGCACATTTTCTAGCCTAGTACTGGTTTGTTTACCCAGGGATCATGAATAATTAAATTTAATTGCGCGCTAAATGACCTTAGCTGTCGATGCGCCATAAAACAATATACATTCATTCATTTATTCATTCTTGGTAAGTTACCAGTACTACTTATCCAGTTATGCTGAAACCATCGAGACATGCGTTATTCTAATCCCTAAATGCTGAGCGCCTGGGGGTGCAGCTATTACTACCATTTCAAAGAAGTTGGTATGACGCAACTCGCGACCTCCCTCATCCGAGGCGGACGATCTACATCTACAACACCGAAGCTAAGAATTACAGCGTGAATAAATTTATATTACAAAAACATTAACAATAAGTTGTAAAGAACAAAATAACCTATTGCATGATATACATTCCATATATTTGATTGACATAACGATTTAGATAACAAAAAAAATAATGAAAAATTCGCTGGAATATTTCAATAGTTATTACATCATTTTTAATTAAATAAAACTCTCATATAATTCCGATCACCCTTTCTACCAAAGGTTACATGAATTTCAAGACAATCTATAGAGCCAATGTTTAGAAAAGCAGAATGGCGTTTTACAGATGTCGCACTTCGGAACGCACATTGCGCTTATGGTGATAACATAATGGTTATTTAAATCAATAGTTTCCCATATGGTAATTTTATTGCAAAGTATACAGTATAAAAGCATACATAATGCAGGATATTCATATAACGAATTTTTTTTTTTATATAAACTGACACTTCTAAATTGCTGCATAATTGCTGCAAATAAATATGAGCCGTCCCGCGAGAAAACGAACATTGTGAACTCTGCGTAAAGTAGCGATCCGGATTAATCTAAGCATGCCCCGCAGGCTTACTCGGATAGACACTTTTCGCCTGTTGTGTATTTTCTGTTTCAGGAATCATTACTCTATACCTCTATATCCCCCTAAGGCGTAATGTGTCGGCCCGGATCAGTCTGCGTGGACTGCGCAGGCTGATCTGGGTAGATACATTACTCAAAGGCCATGATTCTCCGATGCAAATGTTTTACGACAATTTATCTTTTTTTTTTGCTGGGTTTTCTTTTTGCGGAAAATATTGACTTGATTATTTTTATGCATTTTCACCATTCAATATATATCTTAGAGAGTTCCAAATACTGTTTTATATCTGCACGGCCTCCCAGCACGGTTTGTGTTACCATTCCGCGTTGTCCGCTGCAGAGCTTTTACTTCGTTGTATTCATAGTGAATATTTTCTTCATTGCATTTGCACACAAAGTCATACAAATGCTTGGATATTGTGGATATATAAAATACCTTTTTTTTCTAATAATATCGGGGCAATTGTAAGTCTCTGAATGGTTTGAAAGTGGACGCTTATGTACGGTGTTATAAGAACCGCTTTACAATTTATCAAAATCGGTCCATATATTTTCTGGAAATCTTGGTAAATTGTAAACAAACATGTGTTCCAAATCATATATGTCTTTGAAAATGTAGAAATAATCTAATTACTGTTAGATCATTTTAGAGAATGTTGTACTTTAATTTGGGTATTGTTATCTAAATGGACAGGGCAGATTTATAAAATTGATTTCATCATGCAGGTAATTTACTATTCCCTACAGTCGGTCGGTGAATTTTATGCGAATACCACTTCAAACGAGAAAATGATGTCGATTTCTTAAACAATACTTTTACTGTCGAAAAAACAATTTACGCTTCGACGTCAAAAAACGACGTTATTTCATATGCGTGATTCCTACTTTATTTTATAATCTTGGTCGATTTTCACGACGTCGTACACACGATAGTATATGGTCCTCGACTTAAGATAACACACTCACTTACGACTAGGGCTATCAATCAAAGGTCCATGATCTCCAACACGACCCGGGATATAGATTATTTAGGACATATTGATATATGTTGATACTCTTGTCATGTTGAAACATCAGCTTATAAAACGATATTCACGTCTAAAACTTTAAAAATAATATTATTTAGATTTTAAACCAAAATTATGAGGCAGTCCATTTGACGAAATATTGAAATAAATCGAATTTGTCAGGTAAAACAACTATCCGAACCTTTTAACAAAACAAGTGATGGAATATGGAACACAATCGAATTTGTCACGTAAAAACGCTATCCGACCCTTTGAACAAAACAAGTGATGGAGTATGGAACACAATCGAAGTTGTCACGTAAAAACTCAATCTAATCATCGTTACAATGGATAATGTCAATATAAATGATCCCAGTAAATCATTCTTGTATTAAAATATTATGTGATGTTGTGATTTCTCTTAGATACATGGAATTTTACTTTTGTAGTACAATACTCGACTTCGCGTAATATTTGCGAATATAGAATATTGATTCTTATGATCAAACTTCATATATTTTATATATTAATATATCTCGTGTTTAATTATATTTCATTATTTATATATATTGTAGTTCTTAATGTGTTGAATCGTGTTTTAAACCGATTTCAAATGTATTTCAGTCCGACCAAGGCGTTTCCAGGGTAAATTTACAGTACTACTGGTATATACTTGAGCAGTACCGCGAGAAAACCAACATTATGTCCTCTGCGTAATGTATCGACCCAGATCAGCCTGCGCAGGCTGATTCGGGCCGACACATTCCGTCTCAGGGGGATAGAGGCATAGAGTAATGATTCCTGAAACAGAAAATCCATAGTGGGCAAAAAATGTCTGTCCGGGTTAGCCTGCACGGCATGCTGAAGCTGATCCAGGTCGATACTTTACGCAGGGACCACAATGTTGGTTTTTTACGCGGGACGGCTCATATGTATGCTGGCACCAGCACTTCAGGCTGTTCTCCCATCTACCATACATATTGCCTACGGAACATTTGTTATAAATTGTTATTGCGAGCCGTGTTGCAACACCTGGTGTATGGATGTAAATAAAAACACACGTGTTGGTTCTCCGTAATGGGATCCTGCAGAATGATATGGTTGTAACATTCAAATATGTATATAGTGAACCGTTATTTATTTAGGTCTGTACTACTTTAAAGCATAGAGTGAACTCTATATGATACTTTGTGTTTGCGTCTTCACTGTTTGCAATGCCCCTCGTTGGACAGTTGAACAGTTGTCGTTAATTTATTGTATTATTTATTTATTGAGGTTTTACGCCGCTTTCAACATTATTTCAGTTATATCACGGCAACAGTTCACTTATTCATGATCCCTGGGTAAACAAACTAGTAATAGGCTAGAACATGTGCCTTGCCCAAGGGCACTTCACCATAACCGAGGTGCCGCGACTGGGGATCGAACCTTTATTGTATTAACTTTCATTAAACAAATAAAAGTTTATTGAACAAGAGCTCTCAATCGTGTGGTAATGAGTTTGAATTTTAACATTTTGATTGATTGATTGATTGATTGATTTGGTGGGGTTAATGCCGTTTTCATATTTTTGAATAGTTATATCACGATGGTCAGATTGTTTCACCTATAGATCTATGTGTGTCCTGAATTTCACACAACAGTCGTTCTTAGCAACTCGCTACTTGTCCATATATAAACGATGGCGGAAGACGAATGACGCTTGATCAGTTCAAAACGCGTTGGTCAATACTGAATACTACTTAATCTAATCTCCGAGAATCCCAAATGCTGAAATGTTTAGATTTCGATCAGTCAAAAAAGCTAATAAGAAAGACTGATGAATACGCGCTCAGATCATGTTAGTTTAGCAAATATTTCTTGAATAAAAAACAAAGAATGTGGTTTATTTAGGGGCATACAATATCGTTCTAGCGTTTTCCGGGTAAGTTACCAGTTCTACTGCCCAGTTATTGTAGCAGCAGTGAATAAGTCGTAATGTTACAGTGTATCTCCACAATCATGAGAGCCAAGTACTATTTTGAAAGTATTTGGTATGACTCAGTAGAGTATAGAGCCCACGACCTCGCGCACCCGAGGGTGACAATCTACCAGTACATAATCGAGTATTTTTTTTAATGCAATGTAGTGTATCAGTCTAAACCTTCTCGGCTATCATCGGGACAAAAATGCAATGGTTAACCGTTAAGCCACTGTACACGACATTAAATTACATTTGCAAAATAACGTAGTTCAAGATAAGCCCACACATTCGTGTTGACTTATCTCGGTCTGCGTTCTCTACTTGTTTTACAAAAATTACACCATTCTTGTGTAAGATTTATTTTAATTTAATGCTATCAGTCGAAGGCATTTTTCGAGATAAGGTTAAATCTTATACGATTGGTATCTATCCAGACAGGTGATAAAAGAAACCTTGTTATCACGAGGCTGTGGGATTATTTTTCCATTAGGTAAACACCCCTAGTGGACTCGGCGATTACCGTACGAGTTCGGTATTTATTAACTGTTTGTAGGTTCGGCGAGTTCGGTCCAAAGTCGTAAACATCGTCATTGCCCGAGGACTTGTCGTTCATTTCCGTTGTGGATGACCGATAAACCAACGATCTCTAACACAGTTATGTGTAAATTACCAATCCCATTTTGAGAGACCAATTTGTCATGACAACGATGTACAATCTACGCATTAAACACTGATGTAAGTAAACAAGAACAGATTGTTATTTGATTCAGCTGTTTTAGACGAATCTCTGACATTTCAAACACAGATTATAACGTTTACTAAATATAGTACCATTAACACAGAGGGAACTAAGTGACATGCCGGTTATTTGGAGGTAAAAGAAGGAAAGATCAGTAATTGCCCTGATCTGGTCCCAATAGATCTAATTATAAGACAATCAATTGTTAATGAACACAAATCTCAAATTCAATAACTGTCTGTCTCTTATTCCGTCTCCGACTCTATCTCTTATTCTGTGTGTCTGTCTGTCTGTATGTTTCTCTATCTGTGTGTGTGTGTGTGTGTGTGTGTGTGCTTGTGTGTGTGTGTGTGTGTGTCTCTCTCTCTCTCTCTCGCTCTCGCTCTCTCTCTCTCTCTCTCTCTCTCTCTCTCTCTCTCTCTCTCTCTCTCTCTCTCTCTCTCTCTCTCTCTCTCTCTCTCTCTCTTCTCTCTCTCCAGCTCCCTCCCTCCCTCCCCGGATTTTAGAGTTTACATCATGGAACTCAAGTTTACACAATACGCTAGTCTGGTTCCCGTCGTACTTATACTTGCATTTTATTACATTTTACATAGTAATATTAAAGGGGAATTTTTATTACATTTTACATAGTAATAAGGGGAAGGTACTCCAGACTAACAATACGCTTGATTTGTAGTGTAAACAGTTTACTGTTACAATGTTTACAACAGTGTTTGTATACCACGTGACTTTTGACGTCATATTTGCATGGTCAGACAGCAATCATAAGCTCTTGATAAGAATGTATAAACAATGGTAACTTTTTTATTTCTCTACCCTTTTTAATGAAACATGGCGCAGTCTACACCGCTTACAATGTCCTATCTCCGTTTTCTTACAGGAGATTGATTTGTGGTCTAGTTTTTCCAAACACTTCGACGAACCTGTTCTCAAAATCCAGTTTTGATAATGCTCCGGCTGTCGGCGATATTAATACATTTTGAGAAAAGGTTCATCGAAGTGTTTGAAAAAACTAAACCACTAATCAAACCGGAGATAGGGCTCTCTTAGCGGCGTAGACTGCGCCGCATGTTTCATTACAAATTATGAAGAAATAAAAAAGTTACCTTTGTTTTTACATCTAAACCGAAGTAAACTATTTCTGTCCGCCGTAGCATTTGTGACGTCAAAGTCACGTGGTATACACACACTGAATTTAATGATTATGTACTCATAAACAGTTCCTACTCTGTCTATGCAAACCCAACTTTGACATTCCTTCAAATAATTCTAGAACTTCTTCTATAGAATTATTATATAACAGAAACGAATGAAGATTTGCTTAAACCTAGAATTTCGTTTACAGTTATCACAAATTGTTTTCATTAATAGAGTTTAACATCGATTCATCTACCCATGGGTTTCCTTGGTCTCTCACACCAACACTCCACTCGACAGATTGTCCACAAAGGCTGTTAGCCAATGTGTACAAGACGAATGACGCTTGTCTTATTTACTGTTGGTGTTTGGTGTGTCAAATGTCGTAAAGGATGGTGTTCGAGCTGGTGTTCAAACTCACAATCCCTGGAATTACAGCCACGTCACTACCGTCTTAGCTGCAGATGCTAGGCTCACACGCTTTATATGAATGATAGTGCACACATCCATTTTTGACTATATTTTCATTTTCAGATTTTAGTAATTCAATAAATTTAATCATACTTGAGTGTTTCCAGTAATATTTATATGAATGATAGTGCACACATATTGGAGCAATATCCAAAAAACGCAACGTGCGTGCAAACGATATAGATTTAAAGTGTATATACATGTACATACATTAACGTTGAAATGATTAAACGTATATGACTGACAAGGAAGTACTGCCTTTCCTTTCCCACATACAGACGCATCCTGACGCAACTGCAGCAGACGACTTTTGAAAACATTGTGGCAAAAGGAAGGATTACTCGTTATCATGTTTTTAAATCGATTAAATAATAATAGTTTCATTTATACAGATGTTCCTCCTTTTTGCCTAAATGTTATCAAGATCGTTTGCTACAGATTTGTTTTATGTGGGAAAAGGTTCATATAGCCTAACGTCATTGTCTTCCTTCACATAATTTCATAAATTAACCAGTGCAAGAGCAAAATGTACAAATTGGCATTTCTGAACAGTGTAGGTTCGGATCATCTTATCCACCTGTACAGTTTTATCAAAATATACACAAGTTGACAGAATCTTCCAGCAAGCTAGTGTAAGCGGTATGTGAACAATACATTGTAAGCTGTATTTGAACAATACATTGTAAGAAATAATTTGTTAGCGGTATATGAACAATACATATCTTAATAAGATTGTAGGAAAGCTAAAAAACACCCTCGTACCTATTCACATGCCTTTTATCTATTTTTCTTGGCATCAGAAATGAATGAGTGAAGAGTTTATCCGATTTATTACATGAAATTAGCCTCTTGTGATGAGATAGGGCGGGTTTAATATCCAGATCGTACCTAAATAATTTTGTTTTCAAAATGGTAGAAATGATATTCCCTCCTTGGCCTTGGGTATTATGAGGTTAGCATAATGACTAATTGACTGGTGTTGTAGAACACCTTTTGGGGAAGTTTTAATAACTTGTCTTATTAAATGTTTACTTTTAAAAGACGCCTGTGATTCAATGTCGAATTTGATTAAACCTTTCTCTTTTTGCCACAGTGTTTTCAACTATATTTAGTAATAAATCTCTCATTTATGGAAATACTTCATGTTTTGCCTATCTGTTTTCACAGCCGTCTGCTACATATGATTTGCGTGTGGGAAATGGTTAAACGCGGTAATGATTCAGACATTAATTTATCTAATAAATCACATTAGTGATATCCATTACGTAACCTTCAAATCAATCATTTCGATATATATATATGGGTGTGTGTGTCCATGCTAAGGTTACTATAATGGTCATGTTTAAAATGTTTCATGTTGCATCATTTGATGTGCTGATCGTCTCGCTGGTGCAGTGGTAGAGCGTCCACATGGGGTGCGGGATGTCGCAGGTTCGATGCCCGGCCGGGTTATACCAACAACTTTAAAACCGGTAGCAATGGCTTTCTCTTATAGTAGTATGACTGACTTGATGGTGTCAGGATAAATGGACCAGTTGTACCCGTAACTTACCCATGTAACGCCGTTATAAATCTGAGAAAAATGTTGAAAGCGGCGTAATAGCTCCGTACAAACAAACAAAGATGATTTCAGTTTTCTTTGTCGAATACCTAATCATTTGTGTCTACAAAAGCAGAAATAGTATGTAGGGATAACTACATGTTTACTGATCTTTTGCAAATAATAAATCAAGTATCGATATGTTAGCAATTATAAGAGGCTTTGATGACAGAGGCATCAGAAAGCGGTTAATGACTTATTTTCATTATCTACAACCGTCGTTTCAGAGTTATCTTATTCCAACATACATTTTGCGAGATAAGGTTAAATCTTATACGATTGGTATCTATCCAGACAGGTGATAAAAGAAACCTTGTTATCACGAGGCTGTGGGATTATTTTTCCATTAGGTAAACACCCCTAGTGGACTCGGCGATTACCGTACGAGTTCGGTATTTATTAACTGTTTGTAGGTTCGGCGAGTTCGGTCCAAAGTCGTAAACATCGTCATTGCCCGCGGACTTGTCGTTCATTTTCGTTGTGGATGACCGATAAACCAACGATCTCTAACACACTTATGTGTAAATTACCAATCCCATTTGAGAGACCAATTTGTCATGACAACGGTGTACAATCTAAGCATTAAACACTGATGTAAGTAATTAGACGAATCTCTGACATCAAACAAAGTAGATTTTGCTTGTGCATTACTAGGCGCAAGGCAGGAAAATATTTCCATCGAGCAGAACTATGATTTTTACAAATGTGTATTCACATTTGTGAGAACCACAGTATCTGAATATGATTTACAGCAAGTTATTAGTCGCCGGGCAGAAGCCCGCGACTTCTATTTTTAATAGCTTTTCGGAAATCACATGGGAGGGCGGCTTATTATTAGAAAGAAACAAATCTAGATGATTTGAACATATTACAATTGTGGTTGTTTACGAACACTAATAAATGACACATCTAAAATGAAATAAATATTCCGATTTTTTAATGTTTGCAGTTTTTTTTATTTCACTCGCATTTAAGTTTTTTGTCTTATTTACGAAGACAAAAGTGGTCCCTTCAAGACGTGAACCAACACCCCCTAATGCAGACTCTTATGTGTCATCATTGAGGTCAATTTCGGATTCTCATTTTAATAGCAATTTTAACTTACTAAATGTTGTTTTCATGTTCAAAGGATGTCTTGATTTGTGTAGAATTCATTTAATAATGTTAATCCATGAATATCTAAAGTAGGAACTGTTTCTAAGCTAAATATAGACCCTATTCTATTGTGTAGTTTCGTGACCTTTAACATCGATTTTCGCGCATGCGCATTTCGATATGAAAAAGCGAGTGATATTATTTTATTTTAGACAAGTACAAGACGAATGTTTGACGCAAAGCGTCAAAGAGAAGCCGCAATATTTCGTTGTACATGTAGAAATAAGAAAAAAAGAACATTTTTAAATCCACAAACAATTAGAACAATTTAAACTGTAGACGGTAATGCTGATATATTTCTCCTATTGAAGACTTTTGTTTTCTTCAAATTACCTCCCTTTAAAGCAATACCAGGATATTTACCTTGTGATTCGAATAAGATTGACAAACATTGAAATTATATGAATGAATACTATTATTTAAATAAGTAACAACAGCAAAATTAAATTTAAGCCAAGATAAATGTGTACACATTTCGTTAATTTTTTATAGATACCCTAATGTATAGGTATGTACATGTATATAAAATTTATAAGCAAATGTTTGAATAGACTAAGGAAAGTCAAGAATACATACATAAATCAATGCAGTCTTTTCCGGCGACATTGATGCCTTGCATCAACTTTCTCTTGTTGTTGATATATAAAGCTCTGCTATAATATCATCACATCATAACCAGTATATTTATATATTGAATATCAGACTCGACATGTCGCTATAAGCATTAGACGCTGGATGTAACTATATTTTCTTTTCTTCTTTCATATTGTGTATGTATATATTATATTTTCTTTTGATGTTAACAAATCTCCCACGAGGAGGATGAATAAATAAATAAATAAAAAAAAAAAAAAAAATGAACATAAATCTCAAATTCAATAACTGTCTGTCTCTTATTCCGTCTCTGACTCTATCTCTTATTCTGTTTGTCTGTATGTCTGTCTGTCTGTCTGTCTGTCTGTCTGTCTGTATGTATGTCTCTCTCTCTCTCTCTCTCTCTCTCTCTCTCTCTCTCTCCCTCCCTCCCTCCCTCCCTCCCTCCCTCCCTCCCTCTCTCTCTCTCTCTCTCTCTCTCTCTCTCTCTCTCTCTCTCTCTCTCTCTCTCTCTCTCTCTCTCTCTCTCTCTCTCTCTCTCTCTCTCTCTCTCTCTCTCTCTCTCTCTCTCTCTCTCTCTCTCCAGACTAACAATACGCTTGATTTGTAGTGTAAACAGTTTACTGTTACAATGTTTACAACTTCAGTGTTTGTATACCACGTGACTTTTGACGTCATATTTGCATGGTCAGACAGCAATCATAAGCTCTTGATAAGAATGTATAAACAATGGTAACTTTTTTATTTCTCTACCCTTGTTAATGAAACATGGCGCAGTCTACACCGCTTACAATGTCCTATCTCCGTTTTCTTACAGGAGATTGATTTGTGGTCTAGTTTTTCCAAACACTTCGACGAACCTGTTCTCAAAATCCAGTTTTGATAATGCTTCGGCCGGCTGTCGGCGATATTAATACATTTTGAGAAACGGTTCATCGAAGTGTTTGAAAAAACTAAACCACTAATCAAACCGGAGATAGGGCTCTCTTAGCGGCGTAGACTGCGCCATGTTTCATTAAAAATTATGAAGAAATAAAAAAGTTACCTTTGTTTTTTATGGAAAGCCGGCGCGCCATGCTTTTTGCGAATTGCGAAATGCACTATGCTTTTTGTGAAATGCTTCTTGCTTCTTGCGAAATGCTTCTTACTCAATGCGAAATGCTTCTTGCTTCTTGAGAAATGCTTCTTGCTAAATGCGAAATGCTTCTTGCTTCTTGCGAAATGCTTCTTGCTTCTTGAGAAATGCTTCTTGCTAAATGCGAAATGCTTCTTGCTTAGTGCGAAATGCGAAATGCTGAATGCTTCTTGCTTCTTGCGAAATATGCTTCTTGCTGAATGCGAAATGCTTCTTGCTTAGTGCTGGGCCACTAATATGTGGTCCCAGCTTAGTGCGACATGCGAAATGCTTCTTGCTGAATGCGAAATGCTTTTTGCGAAATGCTTTTTGCGAAATGCTTTTTGCTTTTTGTTTATGCCTTTTGATATGTTTTCTGTAGAATGCTGTGGAAAATTTCTATTTCGAGTTCAGGGGCCACCAAATGAATGCTTGTAAAACAAGGAATCCATGAGAAATACAAGACGGACGATATGGAAAGATTTGAAGAATTAATACTACATTACTTCCGAAAAGGCTACAGTAGTAAAGAAATAGTAGCAGCAATTGGAAAGAATCATTCAGTTTGGAAAAGGTAGATATATGTTATAAGTTTTGAAGACAGCTGAAAAAAGACTTAAATATTTTAATCGATCAAATTTTAAAATTTCCTGATCCTGACAAGCACTTTAAGACTTTAAATTTCGGATCCAAGTAGGTGTAACCCCATAGCCCACAATAACAAGTATGTGCCCTCTACTGCCTTCTTACTTTATTTAAACATGTCTAGATTTAAAAAAATTGTTCATTTGAAAAGTTGCAGTTTTCTGTTTCAAGTAGACTGCTCAATCACATGACATGTAGGCATAGCATGAGGTTTTAAATGCATATGAATACCTTATATAATAAAGAATCGTAGGTCTGTTTAAAACCAAAGTAATAAAGTCACCTTTGGTATATAGCCTTATTTTGTTTGTTTCATAGCGTAAGAACAATACAGCGTCATCTACGATACCTTAAACTTCACAGTCGCGGAGAGGAATCAAACATTGATCTCATCATCGCCACAGTGAAGACTGAACTTAGAAGTTTAGGGATAGGGCAAATATGGAGGAGGCTGAGAAGACAGTATGGCTTATTAGTCAGGAGGTAAGTTTTGAATTTCTATAAGTACAGAAAGCGTTCCAAACATACGGATGAAATGGAAGGGTTAACGTGCTACCATTCATTTCCTCTCCGTATATCTGTATGGATGTATGAAGTGTTCATATGTTAAGCACAGATCACGAGATGTTCCTTTGCTTGGACTCAAGAGCGTTACATGTTGAATTTTAGGTGTTGTAATCATACATCAAAGTAAAGAGAGTATGGAGTTAGTTAGAATGGGAAAGTGGTGTGAGCTAGTCATTTAAATTAAAGTACATTGATATTAAACACGAAAAAGTACGCCAACTGACATCATGGTCGACTATACAAAAGTTTGTACTAAAACCCCTTTGGCGTTCTTGTCAGTTAGTTTAATGTGTTCATGCCTTTCAACTTGCAAATGGTGCAACGCTGTAGTTATTGCAAACATTCAAACACCATCTAAAACGTTACCTTTTACACACCAGTCAGCGAAATTAAATTTTGGAATAACTACAGGATTTAGCGAAAAACAAGGCAAAATGTTACGGATTGATCAGGGTCCGATCAGTGAAAACTGCAAAATTAACCTTTTCCCTTTTTTTTAATCGACGGAGTGTACTGTTCTCAATAGCAACGGGAGATAAGCCACCTTGTTATAGTAGTACTATGCAGGTCCGATGTGAAAGTTAATATTTACATTACATGTGTTTTCCTGTTCTTTACAGACATACTGTGAGAGACGTTGCCAACATTATTGAGCCAGAAAGAAGGATAGGAATGCGGAATTAAAGGTTGTCTTCAAAGGCGAATTTACTGTGTTCAAGGCCCGAACCACATGTGGCATATTGATGGCAATGACTTATGGCTTTTGTATAAGCGGCGCAATTGACGGTTGGAGTCGCAATATTCTCTGGCTTGATGTTGATATCGCTAATAATGACCCCAAGTTGACCCCAAGTTGATTTGTACTTACTTTCTCAACACTGTAGAAAAACTCGGATTGGTACCCCGTACAGTTAGAATGGATAAAGGCACAGAGAATGTTGGGATTGCAGATGTTCAGACTCTACTACGTCAGGATCACGACAACAACACGGTGACAGTGATGATTGGCTCCTCAAATCACAACCAAAGAATCGAAAGGTGGTGGGGATACTGTCGAGTGTTACATGGACCTTTTTAAAGACTTAGAAGCTTCGGGAATACTGCAGATAAATAATGTTTTGCATATGGAATGTTTGAAGTTCTGTTTCATGAATGTTCTCCGAAATGAATTGAAGATGCATGCACAAATATGGAACGAGCACCGTGTTCGAAGTATAAAGAACACAAGGTGTCCAAGTGGTGTTCCTGATTTTTTGTTTCACCATCCAGAGTATTTTGAATCCAGTGAAAATGGAAAACCAGTGGACATAAGGAAAGTCAAGTTGTGTAAAGACCTGCATAACTTTGAACGTAATGAATTTGGAAGTAGCGACCCATTCAGTGAATGGGCTTTGACTTATATGCTTCAGAATGCTTGGGGATTACCAAACTCATTCAAAGATGCTTAGGATCTGTTTTCAAAGCTGATTTTCGACACTCGACCTTTCTTACTCAACACTCGACCATTCTTACTTTAAATTGGCATGCACAAATTGATTCTGTATGCAGAAAATTAAACACTAAAATAGCGCTATTATATACTACCTTAATGAGAAAATGAAATTACTATATTATAACTCCTATATCTATATACTCCCAGTGTTTGATTATGGATGTGTAGTCTGGAGACATGGAGCTAATACATACAGAAATAAGATATCTTCAATTCAGAGAAGGGCCGCAAGAATAATACTTGCAAAATCTCGCGGGTCTACCAAAACGGATCTTTTCCATGACTTACATTGGCTGTCTTTTGACGATAGGTGTCGCTATCACACCGCCTTGCTGATTTACAAGATCGTTCACAATTTCGCACCAATATACATGAATGACATTTTAATATTTTCGGAAAATAATTATCACACTACGCTCACAATCCAATAACAATTTAGCATTGACCTACAAACCTAGAACAAATTACATGTTAAATTCATTTAGATATTTTGGTTTTAAAGTCTGGAATAGCATTCCATCACATATAAAGCACTCAACGTCTATTGTATCATTCAAACAAAATTATAAGAAATACCTTCTGGAAAAAGTTCCATACTAACACTATCTTGATTACTTGCCGATATTATGTTAAGAATTGTGTTTGGAGTAGTTGGAGTGTCTGTCTTCACATGATTGAAAATTAATTATATTTGTACTTCATGCCATAATTTTTCATTGCAATTTGCATGTTGTTAAATGTAATGTTTGTGTGTGTTATATTATTGAAGGCCATATGAAAATAAGATATGTATAGCCATTGTTAAAGTGTCTGTATGATGTTACCTTAAACAAATAAAGATATTATTATTATTATTATTATCATTATTATTATTATTCTTACTCGACACTCGACCATTCTTACTCGACACTCGACATTTCTTACTCGACACTCGACCATTCTTACTCGACACTCGACTTTTCTTACTCGACACTTGACCATTCTAACTCGACACTCGACCATTCTTACTCGACACTCGACCATTCTTACTCGACACTCGACCTTTCTTACTCGACACTCGACCATTCTTACTCGACACTCGAGGGTATCACTAAACAGAGTCTGGTAGAGTCTGGTCGTCAAATACCCCACTATATTACTGTTTTGTTGTGCTTTTGTATTGAAATGAATAAAATAAAGTGTTATTGTATCATATAAATAAAAATAAAAAAGGTATTTGCCTATTTTAGTTCATTTTCGAGTGAATATAGAAATATTATATGCGTGAACACGGACACTGGTCATTATTAAGCAATAAGTACACAGTTTTATACGATTTTTAAGTTATAACAAGTTTAATTTGATTTATATGTGTCATATTATATATTTATTTCATATATCATTTCAGCTGATAATCGGGAAAATAGTGGAAGATTGAGGATTTTTAACGATAACATTGTGTTTCGTAAATCAAAATGGCTGACGTGAAATTTCTGTTTATAATGCGGCCCTATCGTACATCCTGAACGAGTACAGAAGCAAGAAGCATTCAGCAAGAAGCATTTCGCAAGAAGCATTTCGCAAGAAGCATTTCGCATTACGCAAGAAGCATTTCGCATTCAGCAAAAAGCATTTCGCATTCAGCAAGAAGCATTTCGCATTCAGCAAGAAGCATTTCGTATTAAGCAAGAAGCATTTCGCATTAAGCAAGAAGCATTTCGCATTCAGCAAGAAGCATTTCGCAATAAGCAAGATGCATTTCGCAATTCGCAATTCGCATGGCGCGCCGGCTTAGTGCACACATATTGGGGCAATATCCAAAAAAAAACACAACGTGCGTGCAAACGATATAGATTTAAAGTGTATATACATGTACATGTACATACATTAACGTTGAAATGATTAAACGTGTATGACTGACAAGGAAGTACGTGTACTGCCTTTTCTTTCCCACTTACAGACGCATCCTGACGCAACTGCAGCAGACGACTTTTGAAAACATTGTGTGTGGCAAAAGGAAGGATTATTCATTATCATGTTTTTAAATCGATTAAATAATAATAGTTTCATTTATACAGATGTTCCTCCTTTTTGCCTAACTGTTATCAAGATCGTTTGCTACAGATTCGTTTTATGTGGGAAAAGGTTCATATATAGCCTAACGTCATTGTCTTCCCTTCACATAATTTCATAAATTAACCAGTGCAAGAGCAAAATGTACAAATTGGCATTTCTGAACAGTGTAGGTTCGGATCATCTTATCCACCTGTACAGTTTTATCAAAATATACACAAGTTGACAGAATCTTCCAGCAAGCTAGTGTAAGCGGTATGTGAACAATACATTGTAAGCTGTATTTGAACAATACATTGTAAGAAATACATTGTTAGCGGTATATGAACAATACATATCTTAACCCTTTCCCTCATATAGACGCTTTCTGACGCATCTGCAGCAGACGTCTTTTTGAAAACATAGTGACAAAAGAAGAAATTGCACAAAACGTGCAATTTCTCCTTTTGCCACAATGTTTTCCACTTTTTGTCATAGGTTATCCATTCAATTATGGAGCTTTTCCATGTTTTGACAAAATACGTTCAAAGTCGTCTGCTGCGGAATTGTCGTATGAGGGAAAGGGTTAATAAGATTGTAGGAAAGCTAAAGAAACACCTCGTACCTATTCACATGCCTTTTATCTATTTTTCTTGGCATTATAAATGAATGAGTGAAGAGTTTATCCGATTTATTTCATGAAATTAGCCTCTTGTGGTGAGATCGGGCGGGTTTAATATCCAGATCGTACCTAAATAATTTTGTTTTCAAAATGGTAGAAATGATATTCCCTCCTTGGCCTTGGGTATTATGAGGTTAGCATAATGACTAATTGACTGGTGTTGTAGAACACCTTTTGGGGGAAGTTTTAATAACTTGTCTTATTAAATGTTTACTTTTAAAAGACGCCTAGGATTCAATCTCGAATTTGATTAAACCTTTCTCTTTTGGCCACAGTGTTTTCAACTATATTTAGTAATAAATCTCTCATTTATGGAAATACTTCATATTTTGCCTATCTGTTTTCACAGCAGTCTGCTACGTATGATTTGCGTGTGGGAAATGGTTAAACGCGGGAATGACTCAGACATTAATTTATCTAATAAATCACATTAGTGGTATCCATTACGTAACCATCAAATCAATCATTTCGATATATATCTGGGTGTGTGTGTGTCCATGTTAAGGTTACTATAATGGTCATGTTTAAAATGTTTCATGCTGCATCCTTTGATATGCTGATCGTCTCGCTGGTGTAGTGGTAGAGCGTCCACATGGGGTGCGGGATGTCGCAGGTTCGATGCCCGACCGGGTTATACCAAAAACTTTAAAACTGGTAGCAATGGCTTTCTCTTATAGCAGTATGACTGACTTGATGGTGTCAGGATAAATGGACCAGTTGTACCCGTAACTTACCCAGGTAACGCCGTTATAAATCTGAGAAAAATGTTGAAAGCCGCGTAAAAGCTCCGTACAAACATACAAAGATGATTTCAGTTTATTTGTCGACAGAATACCTAATAATTTGTGTCTACAAAAGCAGAAATAGTATGTAGAGATAACTAAATAGTTACTGATCTTTTGCAAATAATAAATCAGGTATCGATATCTTAGCATTCATTATAAGAGGCTTTGATGACATGCTGCAAATATTATATTTTGAAAAGTTGGGATATTCAAATATACATTTTTGTTTTTATTGTACATGGTGTCTTATCTCACTTTTCATCATTTCTTAAGTTATTTCACGGCAATTCATTGTACTACTAATAGATCATTTCGAGGGCTTGGCGTAAAACGGTTGTAACTAAAATCTTATTTTGAAAATCCTTGTTTATGGGCAATTTTGACCCATTTGTAAACAATGGAAATTTAGATGCCATTGCTCAGAACGAGCAATGGCACCTAAATTTCCATTGTTTACAATGAAAAACGATTTAAAGCTTATAAAGACTTGATGGTGAGGTGATTAACCTTGGTAAAAAAAATACCAATTTAAGTTACAACCGTTTCACGCCAAGCCCTCAATTTTATACTGACATTTATAAGTGAGTCAGTCGTATACCTAACCCCACAATTATGAGGGAGGAAAAACCCATTACTACCAATGTTCAAAAAGAGGTTGGTATATAACCCGACCGAGCATCGAACCCGTGACCAATTACTTGATTACTTTAATTAGAAAAACTATCTCATCGTTATACCCATTTCTAACTAAGGGACGATGTTTAACACTTTCCCTCATACAACTAATTTGCAGCAGACGACTTTGAACATATTTTGTCAAAAAGTGGAAAATCTCTATAATTGAATGGATAACCAATGACTATAAGTGGAAAACATTGTGGCCAAAGGTGAAATTGCTCATCATGAGCAATTTCACCTTTGGCCACAATGTTTTCAAAAGTCGTCTTCTGCTATTTCGTTAAAATGCGTCTGCAAGTGGGAAAGGGTTAAATTGTAGAATATGTCTGGATGGTTTATTTTTTTTTAGAAGATAAATAAGAGTTTTATTTGTATATTGAATTTAAAAACATCTATAAGTGCATCACATTTGTACTATATTTCAAACAATGACATGAAATGCGTAATTACATAACACGTGTATACATGTAACAAGTAATACGGAAAATATAAAAATGATTGTAATAGCAAATGTAAAAATGCGGAAGAGTAAATTCCAACCAATTTCATTTACGAGTACAAACAGCAGTGTTAATTATCATATGATTTTGTTGTTCTGTTCAATTCAAGAATTATAAGAGTGATCAATGATTTTTTTTCTGTTTTCAAATAGTCAAATATCTAAAAACAAAACAGAGTATAGACGAAATAATAATTGAGATAGCTGAAATAAAGTATGCTCATAATGTGCTTCCGTGTCGGAAAAAAACTAAATATCAATTAGGAACAAGAGTTATTTATTTTAATTAATTTATATCTTAATCAGCCTCCAGCTTAAAAAATAATATAATAACTTTAAAACAAGAACATATTAACTTTAAAACAAGAACATATTAAATAGAATATATTTCAATACTCACATTTTTATGGTGTAATCTCTAACACCATCAAAAGAAACATATGAATACACAAATAAAAAGAAGAAAAACACACGACTAATCCCCTCTAGTAAATATCAGTTCAAAGTTTAACAAGCAACTGTAACGAGAACAGTATCAACTATAGTCCATACGTTTAATGTAGGTCCCAACTTTATTATTCATTCAATGTTAATGTACTGACTCATAAACCCTTAACCCCCTTTCCCGTATTTAGACGCAGCTTAAACGTCTCTGCAGCAGACGACATTTTAAAATATTGTGAAAGCATTGATGAACAATTTCTCCCTTTGTCACAATGTTTTGAACTTATTCAATAATTGTACTTTCATTAACTGAGCTTTTACATTTGTTGTCCAGATTTGTTGACGTCGTCTGCTCCGTGCATGTTATTGTTGTTAGTGGAAAAGGGTTAAATTATTGAAATTGATCTTAATGTGTCAATTTGGATATATGACATGATTTGTCCGTGTGCAAATGGTCAACAAATATATTGTGAAAAGCAGACGAGTTGACTTGTTTCAATGAATTGAAACTTCTGCTTTATTGTACAAGATTTGTAAAGCTAATTTTTATACAACATAATTATATTAATAACTTTCGGCGTCCATTCCCTTGACGCACGCCACTTGACCTAAACTTGCACCGACGAATAAGTGTGTAGGTCGCATATTTAGACCCCGATATTAAGGAAATGGAAGCGGTGACCTTCGGATCTTGATACCGGCGCTCTTCCTCTGATTATGTGGCTCCCTTTCTTACATTAGTTTTCATAGCTAGCTGAGAAGTATTTAGCACAGCATCCCAAAAGCAACAGATTAATGGATGTTACTTTCTCACATCCAACACATCTTTAACCCTTTCCCTCATATAGACGCTTTATGACGCCTCTGCAGCAGACGGCTTTTTGAAAACATAGTGACAAAAGAAGAAATTGCACAAAACGTGCAATTTCTCCTTTTATCACAATGTTTTCAACTTTTAATCATAGGTTATCCATTCAATTATGGAGATTTTCTATGTTTTGACAAAATACGTTCAAAGTCGTCTGCTGCAGAATTGTCGTATGAGGGAAAGGGTTAAATTGTTGAAATTGATCTTAATGTGTCAATTTGGATACATGACATGATTTGTCCATGGTCAATAAACATATGCGTCAACAATTGTAACCCAAAACACGGAAACTCTCTGTAAATAAAATAATTATTATTGAATAGTATTATAAACATGGGGATGGAAGGAGAAATTGCTCCTAATGAGCAATCTACCATTTTGGCAAACTGTTTTCCAACGTTGACTGGTGCAGATGCGTCACAATGAGTCTGCAGGTCAGAAATGGTTAAGATAGAGTTGAAGAGTTTTCAACGTTTTGAGATGGTATAGATCTGTACTAATGTCATACATTTATCAGCTGGTCCGAAACTACAAAACTCTGAAAACGTTCTCAGTGCTCAGAAATAAACTCCATGCTCCAAACAAAGGCTTCTGATTGGTCAATTTGGAGAACGAATTTGCTTCTGACCAATCAGATACTTGCACAAATCCTGAGAACAGATTTAAATGTTATAGTTTAAGGAACCTGTATTTGCATTTGTGTTTGTTTATGCACACACATCTAAACAAGCACTAGTTCCTCTTATTATGTATTGGGCTGTACGTCTCTAGTACTCATGGTAACGCTCATTAAAGTCCTAGTGCTATGTTCTTGTATACCATTTTCCTGTTATACCACGGCTAGTTACCTATGTATGTCCCCTGCTTTCTCACACCAGTACTCAATGCAACAGTCTTTGCGAGTAACTGGCTGCTTTTTACATATACTGTTAGCCCACTAGTGGAAGACCCATAGCGCTGGCTTCATTAAGCCGTGGTCCCAACCCGCCGTACTTGCAAGTGCGTGCTGTCTACTTGCAAAAACGTGGTCAAAATTTGGGGATTTGGGAGCACGCAGACACGCCGTAGCACTTTTAGTGCATGAGGAACTTTCGCTGCGTTCGGGATGCGGTCGGGCTACGGATTCACCCCAGTACGGGTGACGCGCGTGTCTTCTACAGCCAATGAGCGCACAACGCACTGACTCTGTGAGTCTTTTAAATTTTGTCCACGGTCACTTGCTCTACGGACGGCGCACTTAGCACGTGCGTACGTGATAAGTGCGTGGTCTGTGCTTACCCGGCACTTCCCCAGTTCTACTGTCCAATGAGCACGCAGAACTGACGTGGACCGTACCGAGTAAGCACGTGCTCCGCACTTACAACGCGTGTTGTGCGCACTGATTTCTGCAGTATATATATAAAAGCCGAGCCGACGGACGAGTGCCAACATTTCGTCTCCAAGATGACTAATAAGAGGACACAGAAGAAGGGGTCAGCTGCATCTGCAGCTCAAAAGGCAGCTGATACGGCCAGAGAGGCCCAACAGAAACGGGTCGCGGAAGATGAGATGGCCAGAGAGGAAGGGGAAGAGGCGAGGAGGAACGAAGAAGAGTCAGATGGTGACGGCAGAGAGTCTGATCATGAGGAGTGAGTAAGAACACCGTACGTGAGCAGCACGTGTAAGTACGGCCTCCGTACGATAACGTGGCAATCGCGCGGAGATCGTACGTTGTAAGCAAGTTGTAAGCACGTATAACTCACTTACCATGTGTGCAACGTACGATGCACGCAACCGCTCACGGCCAGGCGTTGCGTGCGGGCCACGGTCTTACACCTTGCGCAACCGTGCGAGTGACGTGCGTTGACGTACTCTCTCCCTGCTCTTGCCACTCCCTCCCCACGTTTTCAGAAAAACGTGGCGGCCGTGGCCTCCCCAAAAAACGTACGGACTAAAAACACGCACGGTGGATTGTGACCGGGCCTTAACGTTTATCAAACATCGGAAAGAATGTTGTCTGAGCTGAGTTTCGAACTCACAATCCCCGGATTGTTATCCCGCGTCGCAACGGACTGAGCTACAATATTTAACAAATACTGACTTGTTGTCTGGGGTTTTATAAAACTTAATATTAAAGAACTATTATCAACTTGTGTAGACAACATAAAACCAAAAACGTTCTGGACTGTTCGTATTATATCGTGTTGCAATGATAATATAAGGTCAAACCAAACATGTTATACTTGAATGCCATTAGGGCAAATTTCTATACATAGTGACAGACTTATCAGGGATCTGTGTCAATTATATGAACAGGTTATTTATTACATGTATCTAATACACATTTCCATTGATTACATGTGGTTTCGCGAAAGTCGATTAACCTTATGGTACCGATGTGAAATTGCTTGATTTTTTCAATTACATTTCGAAATTTATTTACCCCTTAACGTTTATAATGAAAAGCAAGTGACAAAAACCTTCAACGAAAACAGCTCCGCACCAGTTCTGAATCTTCACATGAGAAATAAAATCTGATGTGACCCAGTTTTCCAAAGACAGATCTGTACCAGGATATGCTACTAATTGAACGATTATATATCGATTTCTAGTAACTGTATTTGTAACGTATCGCGACTTGTCCCTGAGGTATTTATGTTTAATCTTATAAAATTATTTAGAGACGCCTCTGATGATAATGTACGTTCTTATTGACTCTCGGTAGCTGAGCCTCGGTAGCTTAGTCGGTAGTTCGAAGCCCTGCTCGGTCAAGTTCTTTCCGACGTTTGACAAAAGTAAATGCGATAAGCGTCTTTCGTCCTCCACCAATGGAATAACAATCCATGAAGAAGATCAGCCTGTAAGTTGGTAGCACTATTATGTGGAGTACTGGGGTAATTGGGTTGGTGAAATGGTCGACAAGATATAAAAAATATACTCCACATAACATACTTTCCAAGCAACAGACAGCTTTTCCACTGTAAAACAGTAAACCCATTGGTGAAAGATTAAAAACGTTTGTCGAACTCACTACAAAGACTCAGAATAACGAATAAATTTAGCTGCATGTTTAACCCTGTTCCATATACAATAAAACTGCATTAGTCAACTTAATAAATCATGCAGGTAAAAATATGAAAACAAAAACATAAACGAAATTATGAATACTGAAAATATTTGTTAAAAACATGTGGTAAATGGAGAAATTTTCCATTGTGAGCATTTTGCTTTAATATTTGCGTATTCTGCTGCAGATGCATTGTTGAGGTTTTATTTTCACGAAGTTAAGTAACGTACATGTGCTCATATCGGGGTTAGTGCGTGGGTAGGTGGCGCACGGTGGCTGAACTCCGTGAAAGGACCGATACACTTTACACTTTAAACGTTTCTGTGACGGATGACGTTCGATGACGTTTGAGAACACTGCCGAAAACCATTTTCGAGTATCCTTTACCCTTAATGTAGTCCAACCCTGTATCGAAGTTGAACTACAAATTGTTTTGATGTCGCAATGGTTTTTGCATGCAAATCTGTTCATAGTCGACGACTCTAGAATATACAAAGCCTAGTAAACTATTTTCAGATTGATTTGAGAGATGGAGACTTATTCATTTTCTCAATCTTATCAGAGAAATAGAATTGATGTCGGTATGTAATGGAATGCGCCTAATTAGGCAAACCAATACACTAATTTAAAAAGCAAATTTAATTATCGTTCTTACTGTCAATGAACATACTATAAATAGACCGAGGTATTTCCCCGCCTTCCGCATGTGACGTAAATCATGACAGATGACGTATGCCGGGGGCTATCTTCACGTTTCTAACGGTGTTGCTAAGCCTCGTGAAATGTATAACTCATCTCCTGAATTAATCGATCGCGTAACACATTTAAAAAAAGAAATATCTAAAACATTACAGGAAAAAGGAATTGTGCTCGTTATAATGATTACGACTCCCTTTCATATAAGGCATGTTTGTATACAATAATTTGATATACGGTCACCAACCTGTATGTACATATTTTGTAAAAAAAATATTAGCATGTATGCTCAAAACCATATACATACAATTAGAAAAGGGTAAACGTCGTGTTAATTATTAATATTGACCCTGCTCTGTGTCACTGTTTGTTTAAAAAAGTGTAGTTTTATTCATTTGTGTAGAACAAATGAAAATGTTGCACGTATTACGTTGAGAATTTAAATAAATATGTCACGTTTTGCAAAGTAGAAATAACCATTTCACACATGAAGACTCTTTCTGACGCCACTGCAGCAGGCGGTTTTTGAAATCATTGTAGCAAAAGGAAAAAGTGTTCATAATGAGCAATTCCTCCATTTTCCTTAATGATTTCAACTCTATTCAATAATCCTACTATCCCTGATTTACAACAAAAATCTACTTTTGGACTTGATAATTTCAAAGTCGTCTGCTGCAGAATTATCGTAAATGGGAAAGGGATAGCCTACCCCAAACAATGTCTTATTTTCCAAGTACGTTTTAAACAAAAAATATGTCGAAGATAATTGTTATACATTCATTTTTCGTTTTGAAAAGGCAGCATTGTTTGAAATAATATCAATGACAACTTGCATCATTTAAGAAATGCATACTAAACTGAACATCATAAAAACTAGTATGATTCATTTGCATCGTGGTTTACGGCATTTTCAACAAATGTTTATGTAGTTGGTTCAAACAATATTTTATTTATAATTCTAATTTACATGTACATCTTATTACACTTCATATCACAATATAAATATAATCAGGATTTAGCAGAAAGCATTAAGCTTATTTAGGAAGCTCTCTCTTTTAGGATACTCTCTTCTTCAAGTAGTTCATGTCGTGAGTCCGGCGAGTCGGTCGTAATGCTACACAACCCTTAGAGCCAAGGAGGTAAAGCAAATCACTACCATTGAATGGATAACCTATGACTTAAAGCGGAAAACATTGTGGCAAAAGGAGAAATTGCTCGTTTTGAGCAATTTCTTCTTTTGTCACTATGTTTTCAAAAAGCCGTATTGTGGTATATATGACCCGGCCTGGGAATGAACCCGCGACCTCCCGCATCTCCCTCTCCTGTACGCCGTCATTACATTGTCCAGTCAACATTATTTCAGTTTAGACCTCGTCGACTGAACGCTCATTCGAAGTCCCTTGGTGACTAACTAGTACTAGGCTATGAGAAGTGCCTCGGCCAAGGTCACACTCCGCGATGACCGGCGTGAGAGGCGATCGAATACGGTATTTCCATCGCTGGCGGGGGTTTCTGAAATGGTAATTTGTTCTCATAGGCGAATGATGGGGGTTTAACGACGTGTTTGACGGTCAGTTCACCTACCTATGTGAGTCTTGTCTTTATCAAAGTTATACAGCACGCAGCACTATTTACAAGCAACTAGCTGCTTTTCAAAGAGAGACTGTTATCCCATTGGTGGTAGGCGAATGACGCTCTCGCATTTGGCCTTTACCACATGTTGAAAATAATGCTGGTCGAGCTGGGATTCAAGCTCCCCATAACGCATGGATTAACAGCCCGCATCGCTACCGACAGAGCTACCGGGGAACGAACACGTTTTGCTCGGTCTCAAATTCCCATAGCTAACCAATCGGCAGCGACGGGAGTTTCTGTAAAAGACAAAGAAGGATTCGATTTGTCATTACATATCTGTATGCGATGCGATATAGGCTAGGACAGGCTGAACAACCTACAGAGGCGTAGGTTTGAGAGAGTTGGCCTCTCGTACAAAGAGGTCCAGGGCTCGAATTCATTGATGAGCGGATATAACCGTTTTGGATTTCTTTCGACAAAAACTGGTAAGGTATCCCGGAAGCAGACATCAAGCGTGATTAATATAAACCGAAAGCTTGATTTGCAATTGATGTTAAATAAGTAAAACACTTAGTTTAAACCCTCCTAAAATAAAGACTTTCATTCATTCATTCATTCAAACCTAACCAATCTCTTTTTAAATGAAATTCTGAACAGAGGCACATTTATGAGCACTAGCATTGGCATGTAACACTGTGTTATAATATTGCTTCGTGCGACAATACAATGTCCTTTGACAGGTCTCTCTATTTCTGATAAAACTTATTATCAAACTGAGCAATTATTTCCTCACTGATTTGTCACAATCGTTTCAAGTATTCCCAATAAACATATATTCATTTATAGATGATTTCCATATTTTTGCAAAGATATTTTTAAATTCGTTTGCAGCAGATTTGTTGTTTGTGGGTCAGTATTAAAAAGTCGGTCTAAAATGCCAGAAAGCTACATGGATGAAACTCATCGAATAGAGCTAAGACTACTGTTACTCGCGACCAGGCGGTGAAGGATCTGGTGAATATATGTGAACAAAACGGTCACCATATTATTGACAGACAGACAGACAGAGACACATAATATAAATAGAGAGAGAAAGAGTGTGAGATAGAAATGTTTCCCCAACATATGTTATAATGTTGTTGTTTTTTGTCAAGGGTCGCTTTATACCAGCGATGAAGAAGCTGTAATTTCATGGGTTAATTAGCAATGATAAGCCAACGTAACATTTCGCCAAAACGCTGCAGGAGGCTTCCTTTACTAAAGCACGTGTGTATATGTTTTATGGATGTTGGATTTATGACAATCCTAGGTAATGAAGTGATAATGAAGTCGGCAATCACTTTCACTGCATGGAACCTTAACCTTTGCGTTAATTACATCCACTGTAACACACCAGGACTCGCGTGTAATGTGTGTAGTTGAAGGTTATTATCTACACCGACTCACATATTTACAGCCAACTACTTCTAGTAATAATCATTCCTCATCGTTAACTGCCTTGACAACAACATACACCCAGACGAGCGTGCACTTTCGTGAACATTAACCCTTTCCTAAACATTAAAACGCTTTATGACGCCTCAGCAAACGACGATTTTTGAAATAACTGTTAAATAATTGTGACAAAAGGGAGAAATTGCTCATAATGAGCAATTTCCCCTTTTGCCACAATGATTTCAACTCTTTCCAACACTTATACGTTAATTTACAGAGATATACCATAGTTTTGTCTCGTTCTTTTCATAGTCGTCTGCTGCAGATTTTTCGTATGTAGGAGAAGAGTTAATTTTACTTTCCCCAGCTTATTCATCATACTACTTACATGAATTCAGCAGGCTAAAGGTTTATCCAGCTGACCTTGTTTGGAATTTATCATTTTCCAAGTTACAGACGAGTTCTGGTGCCGTTAAAGATGACACTTATATATTTAAAACATTGTCGAAAAACAAGCTCGCATTTTCTCAAAATAGTTCACACTGTCGCCTGACTATTTATTTATCCATAAGTTTTCTAGATCCATTCCATTGCATGCCAACAGTACATCTATCCATGCGTTTTCATGCAGCTTTCCAGGTGCATTTATCAATTTATCATTGTGCTTTCTTTTGCCAAGGCATCACTTGGCGACAGTACATTTTTCCATATGTTTACATAACAAATATAATTAGTGCATTGCGTGCCAACAGCGCATAATTTATAGATATGTTTAGATATGTTATACGTGCATGCCAACAGTACATTTATCCGTATGTTTACATACTAAATATAATTAGTGCATTGCTTGCCAACAGCGCATAATTTATCGATGTGTTTAAATATTTTATACTCGCATGCCAACAGTACATTTATCCATGTGTTTACATAATAAATATAATTAGTGCATTGCATGGCAACAGTGCATTTGTCCATGTGTCAACATGTCTTCTACTTTCATGCCAACGGTTCATTTATCCATCTGTTTACATATTTTCTATTTGCATGCCAACAGTGCATTTATCCATGCGTTTATCTACTTTCTACTTGCATGCCAATAGTTCATTTATCAATATGCTTACATATAAATATAGTTAGTGCATTGCATGTCAAACGATTCATTTATCGATGTGTTTACATGTTTTCTACTTGCATGCCAACAGTTCATTTATCAATATGCTTACAAAATAAATATAGTTAGTGCATGTATCCATGTGTTTACATAATAAATATAATTAGTGCATTGCTTGCCAACAGCGCATAATTTATCGATGTGTTTACATATTTTATACGTGCATACCAATAGTTCATTTATCAATATGCTTACATAATAAATATAATTAGTACATTGCATGCCAACAGTGCATTTATCCATGTGTTAACATAATAAATATAATTAGTGCATTGTATGGCAACAGTGCATTTGTCTTCATGTCTTCTACTTTCATGCTAACCGTATATGTATCCATGTGTTTAAATATAGTTAGTGCATGTTAACAGTGCATTTATCCATGTGTGTACATGTTTTCAAAATGCTAACAGTTCATTTATCAATATGCTTACATACTAAATATAGTTAGTACATTGCATGCGAACAGAGCATTTATCCATGTGTTTACATAATAAATATAATTAGTGCATTGTATGACAACAGTGCATTTGTTCATATGTCTACATGTCTTCTACGTGCATGTCATACATGTATAATAAATATAGTTAGGGCATCGCATGCTAACAGTGCATTTATCCATGTGTTTACACTTTAAATATAGTTAGTGCATTGCATGTCAACAGTGCATTTATCCATGTGTGTATATGTTTTCTACATGCTAACAGTTTATTTATCCATGTGTTTACATGATAAATTTAATGTGTACATTGTATGCCAACAGTTCATTTCTCATGTGTTTACATCATATATATACTTAGTACATTGCATGCCAACAATGCATTTATTTATATGTTTACATTATACATATAATTAGTGCATTGCATGCCAACAGTGCATTTATCCAAGTGTTTACATGCGTTTTACTTGCATGCCAACAATGCCTTTATCCATATGTTTACATATTGTCTACTGACTGTGCATCGCATGACAACAGTGTATATATTCATGTGGTTAAATGTTTTCGATCGTAAATTTAACCTAGCAACTGTATGCTTCTTCATGGCTGGTCTCAGACCCAAAATATGCTTTATCCCGGTTCAAAAGAATACCTCTTTAGCAGGAAGTCACAAGAACGGAGGTTTGTTTAGTTGATGTACCTCGTGCTTGATGCCATGAATAACAGACAATGCATAGTCAGATTTTCGTAGGAGCTGATATCAACAACGATGCCAAGAATTTAACAGACAACCATTATCATAGATTAAGTTTTATTACGCATACTTGCATCATCCGATACAATACAACATACAAAAATGCACAACAAGATAAATAAATTAGTGTTTGACATATAAATGTTATATCTAACGTTTAACGTACTGACACTTATTGTTTCGGAATATAATTCCTTTTACGAATTTCCCCAGTGAGTTTACGAAACTCGTGTCAGATGGATGAATATTGAACTGTTGTTTGTTTGATTGGTGTTTATAGTTTATCAGTACTTTCGGTTTTATTTATCCTGACACCGACGAATCAGTGGTTAGACTATCCCAAAAAGCCTATGCGTCAAGTTTCCATTTGAAAG
>JASEVX010000015.1:1548744-1671698 GCA_031761405.1 Serripes groenlandicus
GACGCGAGAATCAATTATCGGTCGACTATTATATGTTTGGTTTACTATGGCAACCTCCGAGCCGACATCTTAATTGGAAAATCTGTTTCCCTTATCCAAAACCTCGCATTTTGCCCGTAGGCTTTTTTAATCTGGCAGCAGACGACTTTGAAAACATCTAGGTAAAGCAATTGATAAAAAAAACCTCTATAAATAAATATTGAATAAAGTTGAAACTGCGGTGGAGAAAGTAGAAATTGCTAATTTTGAGCGATTTTTCCGTTTGCCACATTGTTTTCAAAAGACGTATGGTGAGGAATGCGTCGGCATTTGGGAAACGGTTCAAACAAAAGACATATGAAAAATACGTACAATTACAAATGAGTCGTGTCAAACAAATTGTGTCTTAACTCTTTCAGCGCCGAATTGTTTAAAGTAGACTCTTCCATGTTCAAACTCGAACGACTCTATTTTCATGTTATAGGATTTTTGGAATATTTTTATAACTCACAGCCAAACAATGCAGATTTCAGGTGAGACAGCTCGTTACGAGCTGACTCACCTGAAATCTGTATTGTTTGCAAAAAGCTCAATATTGCCTTTGGCGCTGAAAGAGTTAACATTTGTAATTTGCTTATGACCAGGTTCACAAATATGTGCAAAAGGAATATTACTTATACTGACTCGTTGTTGAAGCCGGCTTTTGTAGCGACGTTGGTAGAGTGGTTGGACGGTCAACGACGTTACGCAAGAAACATCGCGGTTAGTGCTTTGACCACCCGATGTGACTTAACTCCGTGAAGGACCCGGAACGCATTTCAATTGTAAACGAGACCTGAACATAACAACTGACACAGGCTGCAGTTGTAGCCCATCTAAGTTCACGACTAAAAAGCTTAACATGATGCATAAACCCTTCCAATATACAAAATATTGTCTGCTGCCGAGGTGTCAGAAAGTGTCTGTATGAGATGAAAGTTTAAAGGATTTACAAGGTCAATGTCACTGATCGTACATTCGGCTTTGAAATCTGTAATTTAATTGGTTGATTCAAAACCTCCAAACAACATGTCGAACTTTTCATCCTAGATACCTGTGAATACACCTTGGATGTTACGTTAATGTGCCCTTCTCTGCTTCCATGTTTTTTTCTAAAAACCAAATGTGCTAAGAATATGTAGGATAGATGTTAAACAAAGAACAGTGTATTTGCGAAAACTCGACCTCGAGAGGTACCAATAAATTATTTCGAGTTATCGACGTGTTCGAGTGATTGCTAGACTGATGCTGAATTCATTTACATTTGTCAGCTTCGTTATTATTATGAAAAAGAAGGAAATGATAAAATCGTATCAAGAAAACAGCGCAGCAGCAGTTCTGCTTACTCGTATGAGCAGACAGAACTTCAAATACGCTGTCTTCAAAAGACATATCCGTTCGAGTTAAACGATATATTTTCAATGTTCCCATCTTCGAGTTATCGCCAGTTCTCTGTGTTTATCTAGTACTTAATTGGTGCGTCAACATGGACATATATCTATATGTTATGTTAAACTATGTCCGAGTCGTGTGTTACAAATAATGCCATATGTGTAGACTAACCTTGTAAGCTTGCGTTTGCTCATTTTCAGGTTCACGAAAATATTGTTCCCTTCACATTCTTCCCGACTTTGAATTAGTTGGCTTAGTTTAAACCATACGAATCAATAACTGTTGACCTCTGTCGTCTCAATTAAACACTTAACGCCGTTTTCATCATTTGTTCAGTCATATAACGACGGCCATTTCACCTACTCATGTGTTTTCTAGCTTTCTCACACCAGTACTCTACTCAAAATACGTTCAAAGCAACACGCTGCTTTCAAACATATACTGTTAGCCCATTGGTGAAAGATGAATGGCGCTTGTCACAGAAATCTGAAAGGATGTTGGCCGAGCTGGGATTCGTACTCACAACCCCTTCCGACTTAGCTATCGGGGCTTGGAACAAAAGAGGAGCTTATTATAGGAATACGGGTAACCCTAGATTGATCTATGGGTAGCCCTTGTTTATCATCGGTGAGTGGACATTGTATCGGGTACAACTACAACGTCTTGGACAGCCAGTTACTATCCAACAACAACAAAGTTCAAACTTGAAAGTTCAGTAACACGACATGTATATATACGAACTAAATTTGTAATAATTTAAAAAAAAAAAAAAATTAAGTTTGAACATTGCGACGCCTAGATAGTGAGGCTGTCCCCTTGAGTGTTTTATAAGTTTGCGAGATCATAACAATTGGAACAGATATTTAGTGGCATTATTCTCGCATGCCGCGTCTGCACTTCAGACAAACTCTAAAGTACGTGCTTGTCGATAACTGTTTCCATGGCAACCGTAACCAGACAAAACTGATGGAATTATCGCGTAATTATCTAGTCTGTATTTAATACGATAAATGCGATTTTACGAATCATTTGACATCATTATAAAATGGCAACTTCTTCTTGATTCTTCCCCCACATTAACTGCTGACTGATCTAACATACGGCATAGCAGAACACTTGTTAAAAAGGTCGATTATCGTGTGACGAAAGGGATTTATACAATAAAAAATGTCGCTTTCCGCAATTCTTCGTGGTTTTGTAGTAGTTAGCGTTCGCCTCGGGTGCGGGGTCAAGGGTTCGATCCCCGTGTATATTATACTAAAAACATAACACATCGAGGGCTTGGCGTGAAACGGCTGTAACTTAAAACCTATTTTGAAAACCCTGGTTTAGTGGCAATTTTGACCCCTTTGTAAACAATGCAAATTTAGGTGCCATTGCTCAGAACGAGCAATGGCACCTAAGTTTACATTGTTTACCAAGAAAAATGATTTAACGCTTATAAAGACTTTATGGCGAGTTGATTAGCCTTGGTAAAAAAATACCAAATTTAGTCACAACCGTTTCACGCCAAGCCCTCGACATGATAGTCATAGTTCCTTCCTTGGCGCCCAGGATTTGAGGGTTAACTTTGATTGGACCAGTAGAATAAGTAACTTATTAAAGAAACACCGTGATATAATTTAATTATTTTTGAAATTGACGCAAAACGCCATACAAACAAAGCACATTCCGTAAAACAGGGAACAGTTAATATCCACGTGAATATAACATTGCTTTTTACCAGTAGTCTGTTAATATATGTACATGTACTGTATAGCAAACCGTTTTACAATCCATTTGATGAAAAGGGTATCACTTTGACTAGAAAGATATATCCCTAACTATGAGTTTATATTTACGGTTGATATCTATCTAAGTTAGATAGATATATCTTCAATATATGTATATATGTTATTAATAACCGCTCCCTGGTTTTCGGCGATTTAAATTGTTTTCATATTGGCTGGTAATGTGTAAGACTCGGATCCGCAATTTAAAATAATTGCAAAAAAGCGAGGTTACGGGGCAACCTTCTTTTAAATTAAACAAATTGAATATATTATAGTGGTATCGGCATTCATCGAACGGCTTTTATCGAATCTCTTTAGGTTTAAAGCCGTTTTAAAACATTATCTCAGTTATATCACCGCGGCAAAACCCTTATTCATGATCCCTACGTACACAAACCAGGACTAGGCTAGGATGTTCTACGTACACAAACCAGGACTAGGCTAGGATGTTCTACGTACACAAACCAGGACTAGGCTAGGTTGTTCTACGTACACAAACCAGGACTAGGCTAGGATGTTCTACGTACACAAACCAGGACTAGGCTAGGATGTTCTACGTACACAAACAAGGACTTGGCTAGGATGTTCTACGTACACAAACCAGGACTAGGCTAGGATGTTCTACGTACACAAACCAGGACTAGGCTAGGATGTTCTACGTACACAAACCAGGACTAGGCTAGGATGTTCTACATACACAAACCATGACTAGGCTAGGATGTTCTACGTACACAAACCAGGACTAGGCTAGGATGATCTACGTACACAAACCAGGACTAGGCTAGGATGTTCTACGTACACAAACCAGGACTAGGCTAGGATGTTTGCCTCCTCTAAGAGCACTCCATTATGACCTTCGTGAGCGGAGCTAGAACCTCCTGGTTGTAGATCTTCCTTGGACTCTTATCACAAAACCCGAAAATACACGGAAAATAGAGAGAAACCATGGAAAAAACAAGGAATTTTTAAATTAAGATTCGGAAACGCTGGAAACTGTTTGAATAATCCGGGGTGTCCACTGAACCGTTCTATGTCGTCCACGAAACAATTTTGGGGTGTCCATGGAAAGTATCCAAAATCCCATTACTTTTTTTAGATTTCCATGGAAAGTTAGATTTACATGGAAAGTATCCGCGGAAAGTTAGATTTACATGGAAAGTATCCGTGGAAAGTTAGATTTACATGGAAAGTATCCGCGGAAAGTTAGATTTACATGGACAGTATCCCCGGAAAGTTAGATTAACATGGAAAGTATCCCCGGAAAGTTAGATTTACATGGAAAGTATCCCCGGAAAGTTATATTTACATGGAAAGTATCCCCGGAAAGTTAGATTTACATGGTAAGTATCCACGGGAGTTAGATCTTGACCTTGGTGAACCGACGATGAAACGTGTTAAGAAGGTCACAAAGGCACATCAGCAAAGACTAAAATTACTATGTGTTCAGTATGTAAGTGGTGCCAAGTCCCTTGAGGAATTTCTGTCTGGAATTGGACATGTGATAAGAATAAAATGAATTCGGTGTATTAAATGCCATGTGATTTTATGGACTTGTGCTAATGTGAAAAATGTGCTAAAAAAGAATATAAACAGTATTTGCAGTGCAGTATATGATTTATTTGATATAAACACTTTTTAATTTGTTTATATATTATCTATAATTTGGAGTTTTGCACTATTAAATTGAATAATGCATATTTATGAATTAAAATGATTAAAGTTGCTCATTGTTTCATTTGTATTTCATTTCGCTTATATTAGCATATTCCCTTTCCTACATACATAAATTTTCAGCAGACAACTAAGAAAACATCTTGACACGTCCGGTTTTATAATTGAACTAATTCCCCTACTCAACACCTCAATAGCCTGTCATTACTGCCATGGGGATTTTGAATACCCTGACATTTTAGCCATGGGGATTTTGAGTACTATGCCATTTTTGAACCATGGGGATTTTGAGCATGTGGATTTTGAGGTACACTCGACTCGAATCTTTAATATATAATGACATATGTTTTGCAATTAATTTCAAAATTTAGAGATGCTTATCTTTCCAACGGTATAATTTGAAATTGTTTAATCAGTTGGCAACATGGTATTTTTTTAACAAAATTATTAGTAATATTTCTAATTTTCACTTTTACGTCTGCGAACAGAACCAGAACTATATTGGTCACGTGACTACCTGCGAGCGATAATTGAAGGTCACGTTTTAAGAGCTACTGTTACGCTTCTTTATAACTTTAATATTATTAAGAAATCATGCTGCACATATATATATTATTAATGTATGTATGTATAAATGTATCATGAATGGTGAAACTTTAGTAAATGTTATCTATAGTAAATAAAGTATTGTTAATAATAAGATAATGCACTATTTGAATGACTTGTGATTTAATAATCTGTTAGATGTCATATATTATGTTAATCTGCTTTATTATTATAAAATAAACAAAGTAATTATGAAAGCAAGTTGATCAATTGTATTTTCACAGATTTTACAGCGCTAATTGGCAGCGGACCGACCACATTGACCTTAACGACACTTAGCAACAGTTTATACCTTCATTATGCCTTAGGGCTAGATTGAAACTGTATATTAGGTCAATTGTATTTTCACAGTTTTTACAGCGCTAATTGGCAGCGGATCGACCATTTTGTCATAATGGAAGATATCTGCTTGTTACGAGTCAGTCGACACAGTGTCAAATTTACGTGACATGGAAAGTATCCCTGGAAAGTAAGATTTCCATGGAAAGTATCCGGCTGGAAAGTAAGATTTCCATGGAAAGTATCCGGCTGGAAAGTTAGATTTACATGGAAAGTATCCGACTGGAAAGTAAGATTTCCATGGAAAGTATCCGGCTGGAAAGTAAGATTTCCATGGAAAGTATCCGGCTGGAAAGTTAGATTTACATGGAAAGTTAGATTTACATGGAAAATTGTCTGAATGAGTCGGAGATTTGCCAGGGAAAACCAAAGGAATTCCTTGAAAATCACCAGCCGGGCCGGGACGCCCGGTTTCAAATCTCTCATGCCAGAAACTCGGCGGATTCCAGGTCAGTGGACATGTACATCTCGATTGCCATACATTGCTGCTAATTCTTGGTTTGCATTTCTCGCTTAATAATCGAAGAAGTCAGTGACAGACACAGTGAAAGTTCGAATTGAAAAGCATATATCAAATAAAACTAAAACATACAGAGATTCACGTTCATACTGTGTTAATAATATATATTTAAGTTGGAAAGATACTCTATGTTAGTTACAGATATATATGCCTCAAGTACAATGTAGATGTCTGAAGTGCATAGAGAGTTATAGAGATACCCCTTCAACGCATACTATTCAACGGATTGGCATGTATTTGACAGGCTATTTCTAAAAGAGGAACAATTAAGTTCAAGAGATATCTCTTAAAGTTATAAAAGTAACTATTTAAGCAAGAACAAACTTAATATTATAGAGACACGTACGTCCTTAACGACTAAATAGTAGACGACATGCGGTGATTGGGCCGGTAACCGGACAGTTGCCACTTCGGACATTCTCCCCTTCATCAAAAAGTGCATAGGCGGACATTATCCCCTTCATCTTTTTCAAATGGCGGACATTCTCCGCCTATGCACTTTTTAAGGAAGGGAGAATGTCCGGAGTGGCTAATGTCCGCCATTCAATTGGACCCGCTACTTGCGAAATTATTATATAGCAGAAGTACAATTTCATGCGACACTAAACAACATTTTACAATAAAGGGAGATAACAACATTCTCGTGTAAGAATAACTAACAACACTATCTTGTATAATCGTGAGCTTCATGCAAGATGGTGGCAACAGCATCTTCTTAAACGATGTTGTTTCGACCGTTTTTTGTTGAAAAGTGTACATTCAAAAACGAATGTCTAAGAAGAGGTAAGTTAGACATTAGACGCTCGATTAGATATTACTAAATTTAAATATTTAGATTCCAAATAAGACGTTGAACGTTGTACATTAAAAACACGAATGTCTGATTGGTTTCTTGGACATAAGACATTCGCAAATTTGAATGTTTAGAATCCAAATCTAACTTTGAACATTGTACATTCATAAAACCAATGCCTAGTTAGACATTAGACATTCGCAAATTCGAATGTCTAGAAGCCAAAGTTGACGTACATTCAAAAAACACATACCATATAATGCATTCGACATTCGCAAATTCGAATATATAGAAGTCAAATTCTACGTTCATTCAAAAAACTAATCCCTATTTGCCTTGTTAAACATATCTCATTCACAAATTCAAATATCTAGAGCCCAAATTACACGATGAACATTGTTAATTAAAACAACTGAATGTCTTATTGCCTAGTTAGACATACGACCTTCGATAAGACATTCGCAAATTCGAACATCTGGAACCGAAATTAAAGGTTGAACATAATACATGTAAACAAGAAGCCCAGTATCGCTTCATTGCCATAATATCTCCAAACAGCCCGCAGCATGGTGGCCATATAAGGCAAAATAGCCCCCGCCACCTGGCGGCCATAGTTATAGTCACTTTCGGAGAAGAAGATTTTCACTGTAACAATATAAGACAAAATAGCCCCGCCCTCTGGTGGCCATGTTTTCCGACCAATCAACATGGATTGAAGGAATCGGATAGTCACCCAAAGAACATTTCTACAAAATTATTTGAAAATCGGCCGACTAGCTTGTGAGAAGAATTTTAAAGTTTTTTTTGTTTGGTTGCCATGGAAACCAGAATTCTGCAAGGAATTCATGTTAAGTTTCATCCCAATTGACCCACTTGTTATAGTAATAGAGGAGAAGATGTTGACGGACGACGGACAAAGGGCGATCACAAAAACTCACCTTCAGCACTTCGTGCTCAGGTGAGCTGAAAACCGACTGTGTACTTGTCTAGTAGACATTCGCATATTTTAACCCTTTCCCTCATACGACAATTCTGCCGCAGACGACTTTGAACGTATTTTGTCAAAAAATAGAAAATCTCCATAATTGAATGGATAACCTATGACAAAAAGTGGTAAACATTGTGGCAAAGGGAGAAATTGCACGTTTTGTACAATTTCTTCTTTTGTCACTATGTTTTCAAATAGCCGTCTGCTGCAGATGCGTCAGAAACCCTTTCCCTCATATAGACGCTTTCTGATGCCTCTGCAGCCGACGGCTTTTTGAAAACATAGTGACAAAAGAAGAAATTGCACAAAACGTGCAATTTCTCCTTTTGCCACAATGCTTTCCACTTTTAGTCATAGGTTATCCTTTCAATTATAGAGATTTTCTATGTTATGACAAATTACGTTCAAAGTCGTCTGCTGCAGAATTGTCGTATGAGGGAAAGGGTTAAACGTATTAGTTAATCCAATAACAGTTTACTCCTGCTTAACTTGAAAACACTTAACGCTGTCCCATTACATTGTAATATTATAGAGACACGTACGTCCTTAACGTACATTGAGCCGTGTCGCGAGTAAAGCAACAGTGTGGACTCTGCGTAAAGGATCGACCCTGATCAGCCTAAGCATGCCGCGCAGGCTTACCCGGAAAAAACACTTTTCGTCTCCTGTGGATTTTCTGTTTCAAAAATCATTACTCTATACCTTTATCTCCCAGAGACGGAATGTGTCGGTCCGGATCAGTCTGCGTGGGCCGATCTTGGTCGATGCCTTACGCAGAGGCCATAATGTTGGTTTTCTCGCGTGACGGCTCTTATATAGATACATGTCCAATTGTACTATTGTTGTGGCAAATGGAGAAGAAAACATCAAGGGAGCATGAGAAGTTACCAAAAAAGAACAATTTCCCCTATTGTTTTATAAAACCTTCTGTCACAGAGGGGACGAAAAATGCTTATTACTCATTGGCTTTTGATATTTCGAATAACTGATAACTCGGAAGTAGTTTGGTCGGACCATTGGGTTTCAAAATAACGCGAGAAGACGGAGATTGTATTCGGATCTTATTTGGCATTTTGACCACTTCTTACAATAGAACATGTATATCTGATTAACCATCGTCTTCAGAGATGAACGTATGTACTGGATAAAAATGTTCATGCATGGTCGGATTTCACGACTGTCAAATTTGTAGCACAGCGTATATTAATGCCCTAATTTCAAAATGGCGGACCTGCACCGTTTGTCGATTTCATTGACGTACTTACATATTTTCTAGCTTCTTCCTGTCTGATAACCATTAAAAGTATCCAATCAGAACAGATAAATTGCTGTAATTCAATTGGCTATCGCCTTAACCCTTTCCCTCATACGACAATTCTGCAGCAGGCGACTTTAAACGTATTTTGTCAAAAAATAGAAAATCTTTATAATTGAATGGGTAACCTATGACTAAAAGTGGAAAACATGGTGGCAAAAGGAGAAATTGCACGTTTTGTAATTATAATTGAAGGAATAACGCTTTTTGAGTAAACGACGACGCCCTGTAAGGTTTTAGTTAATTCTTGCGTTGTAAACGAAATTGAAAATCACACAAAACAAATCAAATCATTTGAACCATTCTGTTTCCTCGATAGATGATTGCACATTCTTACAAATATATGAATTATCTTCATCGGTAAAGGCTTTGGAACCAGATTAAGTAATTCAATAATTACAAACATGAACGAATAGTTCAAAAGTGAACAGATTTTCTTTTAACTTATCTACGTCCCTGTTATTACCAAGTTTAATTTATGTGTATAACAACACAGCTTCCATTTTCACGAAAACCGTCAGTCTCATCATTAATGAAAGACGTATATGAGCCGTTCCATGAGAAAACCAACATTATGGACTCTGCGTAATATATCGACCCATATCAGCCTACGTAGTCCGCGCAGGCTAATCCGAGCCGTCACAGGGGGATAGAGTTATGATTCCTGAAACAGAAAATCCATAGGAGGCGATTAGTTTCAGCCCGGATTAGCCGCCGAGGCATGCTTAGGCTGATCCGGGTCGATACTTTACGCAGTCAATAATGTTGGTTTTTTCGTGGAGCGGCTCATATATATGATGTTTAATTCTATTTCTAAACCATAAAAAAGGTTATTAGCAGCAGCAGACGATTTTTAAAAACATAACGATAAAAGGAGAACACTCTCAAAACGAGAAATGTATCCCTTTGACACAATGTATTCAACTTTTTTAAGTTATTATATTTTCATTTAAAGAAATTTCCAAATATTTGCTTGAAAATTTCGAAGTCACTTGCTGCAGATTTGTTGCATGTGTGTGTGAACAGGATACATAATGTTAAGCGGTCATGTATTGTTCCGTCACATGATATATTTGAATTTCAACTTTCCAGAGCACAAAGGTCTAAGTGCATTCACACATGACCTACTCGTAGTCAATATAGTGGTATTGATCAGATGGTTGTTCCTGTACATTTTGACTATTTCATTTAGAGAAGAAGGCTGGTTATCAACTCCGAGACAAATATATTTCATGTTGATATTAAAAAATCTGACAATATACTGCATGCTTTTCAAGTAAACCATCATACAATAGATTAACATATGTGGAAGAGGTAATGACAGCATATCAGGGGCGTAGCTCACTTTAGGCACTGTAGGCACGTGCCTACACATTTTTTCTAAAAATGCCCCAAAATGCAGCTGCGGCGAAACACATCTGCGTAATGTATCGACCAGTTCAGCCTACGCTGTCCGCGCAGACTGATCCGGCCGACACATTCCGTCTAAGGGGGGATAGATAGAGTAGTGATTCCTGAAACAGAAAATCCACAGGAGGCGAAAAGTGTTTATCCGGGTACGCCTGTGTGGCATGCTAAGGCTGATCCGAGTCGATACTTTACGCAGAGGATGTCCCTGTATTAACAAGAGCACCGCAAGCGAACGCAAACGCTCGTCTTCTTCTTGGGCATTACTGAATAAGTATTAACGCCAGAGTGATGTGGTTTGGTGTTGACATCCCTATCAATAATAATACTTATATTTATTACTATATTTGCCATATATTTGTCTAGATGTTTTCCAAGTTGTCTACTGATGATCTGTGGTATGTGGAACAGGACAAAAGCAAAACAATTGTTTACTTTGATAAATCTTATCAAGACTGAAAAGCTACATATATCTCCGTCTATAAAATAAGACTTGTTAATTCAAAATAAATAATGAATATGATCGCTATCTTCACTAGACTGGTTTCACGAATTTCGCCTGAACAAATATCCGTGGGACATTTATTCCTTCTTTTTTATTCACAGTCTGTCTCTGTATATAAACACATGTATCCTCTACAAAACCGGACTCTGTCATTATTTCTTTCAATCTTTCTGAAAAATAAATAATACCTTTAAGTTTTGTGAGGTTCAGTTTTTGGGAAAATATCTTTAAAACTAGTTGGTTGTTTTTCAAACAAAATTTCTGCCATATTTGGTGAACATTTGTGTTGAGTAACACGTTTTTCAAAAAGACAAAATCCTTCAAGTGGTTCAAGAGATATGGAGTGTAATTTCGACTTTTGACCTCTAAGTTTGACCTTGACGTTAAACTGAGCTGGCAGAAACATGCGCTGTGCACATCGTTTCATTATGGTGTACAAATGTGGCGAGTTATTTCGAAATCTTTCCAGTGGTTCAAGATATATGAAGCAGACACACAACAAGAGCTGTCGGAGGACAGCGCGCTCGACTTTACAATGCTTATTCACTTAAGCACTGTTTCAGTATATTGCCTTTAAGTACTATTAAATCATATATACTCTATATGTAAAAGCAACTGAATAGATACATACATTTAAATATATGTAATTTAACAATTCAAATTTCCTAATCAATCAAGGGCCATAACTCCATATTTAGGATACAATGGAGTTATGTAACCTAATTGTGTGATGGTCCTTAACAAATGTGTGAAGTATGAAGACTGATTTGAATGAAGGGTTATAAATGAAAATGCCAGCTTGCGCTAAAACATTAACCGGACACCGACACCGGGGAGAGTAGTAAAGTTTCATTTTTCTTCGAATAGTCAAGCTAAAATCAAAACTTTAAAGTTGAGCTAAACGCAAATGTTAAAACTGACTAGTCCAAAAATAGCAAAACCTTAAAAAAAGGTTTTCCAAATGTTTGACACCAAAACCCGTTTGATATGGTGAAGAACTATATTTGATAATTAAAAATGAATGTAACCAAAAATAATGAATTTATCTCAAATTCTCAAAATCAACCAAAAATCATGTTTTTTACCCCAAAAAGATGGTCACACTCCATATCTTCAACATACAATGTGAAAAAAGGAATTATATGTAACTACATTCCAAATATGAAAGCCCTAACACAAGTACTGAAGTAAAAAATTAAATGAAAATCCCAACTTGCCCTAAAACTTTAACCACCCAAAATCATGTTTTTACATCAAATAGAAAGTCAAAATCAGCATCTTCAGCTAACAATATGAGAAAAGGTATTATATGTAATCAAATTCCAAATATGAAAGCCCTAACACAAGTGCTTATTGAGAAAAATTAAACAATTAAATGAAATCCCAACTTGCCCTAAAACTTTAACCACCCAAAATCATGTATTTTACCTCAAAAAGAAGGTCTAACTCAGCATCTTCAGCATACAATATGAAGAAATGTATTAGATGTAATTATATTCCAAATATGAAAACCCTAGCACAAGTACTTATTTTGAAAAAGTTAAAAATAAATGAAAATTCCTACTTGCCCTAAAACATTAACCGGCCAAAATCATATCTTTTACCCCAAAAAGAAGATCACTGACTCAGCATCTTCATCATTCAATGTGAAGAAAGGTATAAGATGTAACTATATTCCAAATATGAAAGCCCTAGCACAAATACTTATTGAGAAAAATTTAAAAATTAAATGAAAATGCCAACTTGCCCTAAAACTTTAACCGGCCAAAATCATATCTTTTACCCCAAAAAGAAGGTCGGTCACACTCTAAATCTTCAGCATACAATATGAAGAAAGGTATTAGATGTAATTATATTCCAAATATGAAAGCCCTATCACAAGTACTTATTGAGAAAAAAAAAAAAAAAATATTCCAACTTGCCCTAAAACTTTAACCACAGAAAATCATGTTTTTTACCCCAAAAAGAAGGTCACACTCAGCACCTACAGCATTCAATGTGAAGAAAGGTATTAGATGTAATTATATTCCAAATATGAAAGCCCTATCACAAGTACTTACTGAGAAAAAAAAAAAAAAAAAAAAAAATCCAACTTGCCCTAAAACTTTAACCACAGAAAATCATGTTTTTTACCCCAAAAAGAAGGTCACACTCAGCACCTACAGCATTCAATGTGAATAAAGGTATAAGATGTAACTATATTCCAAATATGAAAGCCCTAGCACAAACAAGAGCTGTCGGAGGACAGCGCGCTCGACTACAGGCCGCTTATTCACATAAAGCACTATTTCATTATATTGCACTTAAGTACTATTAAATCATATTATATACTCTATATGTAAAAGCAATTAACTGAATAGATAAACATACATTTAAATATAATTTAAAAATTAAATTTCCTAAGTCAATCAAGGGCCATTACTCCATATTTAGGATACAATGGAGTTATCTAACCTAATTGTACGATGGTCCTTAACAAATATGTGAAGTATGAAGTGATTTGAATGATGTAACTTAAACGTTGAGCTAAACGCAAATGTTAAAACTGACCGAGTCCAAAATTAGCAAAACCTTAAAAAAAGGTTTTCCTAATGTTTGACACCATGCAAAACCCATTTGATATGTTGAAGAATTATATTTGATAAATAAATGATCACAATTAGAAAGAAATGTAACCAAAAATTAAGAATTTATCTAAAATTCTCAAAATCAAACAAAAATCATGTTTTTTACCCCCTTAAAGTCACACTCAGCATCTTCAACATACAATGTGAAGAAAGGTATTACATGTAATTATATTCCAAATATGGAAGCCCTAACACAAGTACTTATTTAGAAAGATTTGAAAATTAAATGAAAAAGCCAACTTGCCCTAAAACTTTGACCACCCAAAAGCATGTGTTTTACCGCAAACAGAAGGTCACACTCAGCATCTTCAGCATATAATATGAAGAAATGTATTAAATGTAATTATTTTCCAAATATGAAAGCCGTAGCACAAATTCTTATAGAGAAAAATTAAAAAATTAAATGAAAATGCCAACTTGCTCTAAAACTTTAACCACCCAAAATCATGTCTTTTACCCCAAAAAGAAGGTTAAATTCAGAATCTTCAGCATACAATATAAAGAAAGGTATTAGATGTAATTATATTCCAAATATGAAAGCCCTAGCACAAGTACTTATTGAGAAAAAAAAAATAAAAAAAAAAAAAACCAACTTGCCCTAAAACTTTAACCCCCGAAAATCATGTTTTTTTTCCCAAAAGGAAGGTCACACTCTGCATCTTTAGCATTCAATGTGAAGAAAGGTATTAGATGTAACTATATTCCAAATATGAAAGCCCTAGCACAAATACTTATGAATAAAAATCCCAACTTGCCCTAAAACTTTAACCGGACGCCGATGGAGACGCCGACGCCGGGGCGAGTAGTAAAGCTCTCATATTCTCCGAATAGTCGAGCTAAAAAATGCCAACTTGCCCTAAAACTTTAACCGGACGCCGACGGAGACGCCGGGGCGAGTAGTAAAGCTCTGATATTCTTCGAATAGTCGAGCTAAAAAAACAATCGTTTGACCTTCAATTGATCTGGTAGAAATATGTGCTCCGTACATCATCTCAATGATGGTGTACAGTTGTGCATCTAAGTGTGAGTTACTTAAACTGAGCTGGCAGAAACAAGCGCTCTGCAAATCGTATCAATATGGTGAGCATTTGTGGTGTATTATTTCAAGTCGTTCAAAACTTATGGACCAGACAGGATTTGTCAAGACAGACAGACAACCAAAGCAAAAAGAAAATATTTCCCCCATTACATTAGGGGAGACATCATTTTTTGTTCCTTAAGATGCCACTTTTACAATCTTCAAAAAGTAAATTCAGGTATGCCAAAAAATGTCATAGTCATAGTCTGCCGATTTGGTGTATGTGAAGAAGGGTTAAAAGACAATCTGATGAAATGATGATATATCAGAACAAGAGGCCCATGAAAGCCTATGCTCTACTGGAATGGTTCTTTGGTCATTTTCAATCCAGAGCATGTATGTATGGGCAATAAAGGAATTTTGACAATTTCAAGGTCCGTAATCCAGTCATGCATAGGCGGATTTGGTTTTCGAAAGGAACCAAGCTTTTATCAATATTTAACTACCATCTCAGTTTGGTGAAGATCGGATAGTAAATGGAGGCTCTATTGTGTTTACAAGCTGTATTATAGCAATTTTGACAATTTCAAAGGCCATAATCCAGTCATGCATGGGCGGATCAGGCTGATTTTCGAAAGAAACCAAGCTCTCATCAATACTTAACTATTATCTTAGTTTGGTGAAGGTCAGATAGTAAAAGGAGGCTCTATTGTGTTTTCGAAAGGAATCGAGCCCTTATCAATATTTAACTACTATCTAAGTTTGGTGAAGATCGGAGAGGAAATGGAGGCTCTATTGTGTTCACAAGCTGTATTATAGCAATTTTGACAATTTCAAGGAACATAATCCAGTCATGCATGGCCGGATCTTGCTGGTTTACAAAAGGAACAGAGCTCTCATCAATATTTAACTACTATCTAAGTTAAGTGAAGATCAGATAGTAAATGGAGCCTCTATTGTGTTCACAAGCTCTATTATAGCAATTTTAACAATTTCAAGGTTTTTTTAAAAGGAACCGAGCTCTCATGGATATCTAACTACTGTATAAGTTTGATTAAGATACAATCAAAATTGAAGGCTTTATCGCGTTCAGAAGCAATTGTGTACGGACGCACGGACAACGGACACAACGCCATGGCATAAGCTCTTCTGGCCTTTGGCCAGTAGAACTAAAAATTTGAAATTTTATTTCTTTGCATACAGAGTTAAAAACATCAAGGCAAAATTATCAAAATTTGCTTAAAATCTCTCGATTCCCACAATAGCTTAGAAAGTCATCTGCTGCAGATGTTTCAAATTCCAGTCTTTTGTTGTTAAAGCGTAAAGAGTTTTAACCCCCTTTCCCATGTACAATGAATCTGTAGCATTAAACTTTGAAAATATTTAGACAAATATTTAGACAATAGTTTGTAAAATGTCTGGTTAAGAAATGAAAATCCAGTACTCCACTCATCATTTCTTCCCATTTATAAAGGTGGAATACATATGACTTTTGTCAATCATTGGACAAAATGAAAGGCGAAGCCAGGGAACAAACCCACAAACCTGACTGTACAGACGAGTGTACTATTATGTATCATTGGTTTGATATTGAATTAGGCAACTACTTGTACCGATGCTTCAAACATAAAAATTCTTTCACTCAAATTGCGTTTGTTTTGACATAGGAGGTAAAAGTTGACAGAAGGTTCAGCATACCTGTGGTAAAATAAAAAGCCCGAGTTCCATCCTGTCTGACATAAAAGCTGTCGCTTAGTTTGTGTCCAGGAGCAAATCTCAACATGGCATGGTCATACAGTCCATAATCTCGTACCAGCAAGCAACCACCTGGTTTGATTACCTAGAACAAAAGAAGTAATTGACTTTAAAAGCACATAGGTAAAACTATGGAATATCTTTATAAATGACAGAACAATAACTGAATGAAGTTGAAAACATTTTGACAAAATGAGCAATAGCTCATGAGTGATTTCTCCTTTTGCCACAATGTTTTCAAAAGTTGACTGATGAAGAAGTGTTAGAAAGCATCTGGGAAAGGGATAACAATGTTATTAACGTTTTTCATTTCATATTGAAACTGCCAGTTCACTTAACATGTGATTCCTGGCTTATTTGCACCTGTACTTCACAAAACATTCTTCCAAGGCAATTGGTGGAAGACAAATGTTTCTTGTCTCAATGACTTTAAATTGATAATCATTAGAAACAAGATGTGTTTGTGAAACACTGATGCCCCCGAATGGCAACATCAAGGTCAAAGGTCAAGGTCGCCAGGTCAAAAATGTTGGTACTGACAGAAAGGTCATGTCACAAGGAATACACATGTGAAATATGGTAGCCATACCTGTTATGGTTCAAAAGTAGTGGTCAAGGTTAAAGTTTTTTTCGAGAATGGCAACATCTAGGCCAAAGGTCAAGGCCGCAAGGTGAACAATTTTGGTACTGACAGAAAGGTCATGTCACAAGATATGCACATGTGAAATATGGTAGCCGTACCTGTTATGGTTCAAAAGAAGTGGTCAAGGTTAAAGTTTTTTTTCGAGAATGGCAACATCTAGGTCAAAGGTCAAGGTCGCAAGGTGAAAAACGTTGGTACTGACAGAAAGGTCATGTCACAAGGTATACACATGTGAAATATGGTAGCCTTACCTGTTATGGTTCAAAAGTAGTGGTGAAGGTTAAAGTTTTTTTTGAGAATGGCAACATCTAGGTCAAAGGTCACGGTCGCAAGGTCAAAAATGTTGGTACTGACAGAAAGGTCATGTCACAAGGAATACACATGTGAAATATGGTAGCCGTACCTGTTATAATTCAAAAGTAATGGCCAAGGTTAAAGTTGTTTTCGAGAATGGCAACATCTAGGTCAAAGGTCAAGGTCGCAAGGTCAAAAATGTTGGTACTGACAGAAAGGTCATGTCACAAGGAATACACATGTGAAATATGGTAGCCGTACCTGTTATGGTTCAAAAGTAATGGCCAAGGTTAAAGTATTTTTCGAGAATGGCAACATCTAGGTCAAAGGTTAAGGTCGCAAGGTCAAAAATGTTGGTACTGACAGAAAGGTCATGTCACAAGGAATACACATGTGAAATATGGTAGCCATACCTGTTATGGTTCAAAAGAAGTGGTCAAGGTTAAAGTTTTTTTTGTGCAGACAGACAGACGTGCAGACAGACGTGCAGACACGTGCAGACAGACGTGCAGACAGGCCAAAAACTAGATGCCCAACGAATCAGAGATTCCGGGGGCATAAAAATCAATGACCAAACCATGCTTCAAACAAGCAATTGATTGATAGTCCTTGTTGATACCAACTTAGCCGTCGTGGCGTGAAAATCAGGAACTAAAGAACTAGCAATAATCCTTCCCAACAAACAGCTCTTAATTACTGTTTTATCACAGAGACCTTGATACAGGGAAATACAGATGTATTTCCCAAACAAATCTAGATCTTATTGCTGAATTAACCCTTTCCCTCTTAAAGACGCACATTAACGCCTCTGCAGAACACGACTTTTGAAAACATTGTGACATTATGAGTATAATTAGTATACATTCATTTACAGAGATTTTCAAGTTTTGCCAAGATGTTTTCAAAGTCATCTGATGCAGATTTGTTGCATGAGGGGAGAGGGTTAAACTCTATGTTATAGCACCCATTACAGATGTTTGCCAGATCCCAGAATATTGAGAGTTCATTTTATTGATTTGCTTAGAAGAAATGTTTACTCTATATATTCAAAGAAACGGTGGTGCTAGCTATCAGAAAAGACTGCCCTTTATAATTTAAAAAATTCACGGTTTCAAACATACACCATATCTGCTACAGTTGACCTTGAAAACATTGTGGCAATATATGGAAAATCTATTTACATCAGAGTAATTATTAAATTGTGCTGCAATGATTTTTGGCATATTGAGAAATTGTGAAAATAAATTGACCACAAACTCTGAATATTATCATTCAGCCCTCCCTCTGTAATCAATAAATAGGTAAATACATTACTTTCATGAATGTTCCTGGGTTGGTTTACATATAAAAACATAAAACGAACATTAATAAAGATACATGAGCCCTTCAACAAGAAAACCAACATTATGGACTCTGTGTTATGTATCGACCCAGATAAGCCTGCGCAGTCTGCGCAGTCTGCACATGCTAATCAAGGCAGACGCATTCCGTCTTAGCGGGATAGAGGAATAGAATTATGATTCCTGAAACAGAAAATCCACAGGAGGCAAAAAGTGTCTGTCGGGTTAGCCTGCGCAGTATGCTTAGGCTGATCCGGGTCTATACTTTACGCTGAGACCAGAATGTTGGTTTTTCTTGTGAAACGACTAACATGTCTACTTTTCTTCAAGTGCAGTGAACCCAATAATTGTTTGTTTGACGTAAAAATGCCAATTTTCACATATAACAAGGAGGTCAGTTGAATCAACATGATTTTCTTCCTGCTGTAGTCCCAATGACATTTCTCAAAGGCAAGCCAATGCGTCAAAAGGTGTCTATAATCTGGGAAAGGGTCAATAATCTAATAAGATATATCTTTTTAACATTTCCTACATGCAGAGGCATCAGAAAGTGTTTGTATGTGGGAAAGTGTAAACGTCTTCCTACCTTATACACATTTTTTAAAGCATCAATCATTTTATCTGGATGAATCGCTGACAGAACGAATATCAAAGTGGCAACATCTACAACAGGGGAGGGAATCGTCTTCTCAAGATTGTCTTTAGTAATATCACATTGGAATGCTGTGCATCTTTCTGGATTGAACTTTTCATTAGCCTACAAAAAAAAAGAATATGGACAAGGTTTTAGTTCAAGTGCTAAAACCTTTATAACTGAAGTAATCTTTAGTGAAATGATTCAAATGGGCAACCACAACCAGGATTCCGCTTTAAATCTTAGACCCTATGTTGTAGATACCATTTGTGAGTACACACAACATAAGATTTAGTTCAGTAACAATGTATACAGCTTACCGTTCATTAGAAAAACAAATTCACACAATTAGTATGAAAATGAATAAAAGTTTATAATGATTCAAAACAGTTCTAAATCAGATTGATGATTCTGCAGCATATATCTTTGGAAAACAATGTGTGAATAGGAAGAATAAATCATAGTGAGCCAGTTTCGTTGTCTCAATAATTTTACAAAATATGAGGTTATTCCACATTCTAATTCGCCATCTCAGTTTATAACATAACACTAAACCTCATACAGAGACACATGTTGACACCTCTGCTGCAACTGACTTATGAAAACATTGTGACAAAAGGTGAAATTGCTAAAATGAGCAATTATCAGCTTTTGCTGCAATGTTATCCACTCTTTTCAATTATTACACTTTCATACATGTCCAGAAGTTTTTCATGAGGTGTTTTTTAACCCTGTTCCTCATATAGACGCTTTCTGACGCCTCTGCAGCAGACAGCTTTTTGAAAACATAGTGACAAAAGAAGAAATTGCTCAAAACGAGCAATTTCTCCTTTTGCCACAATGTTTTCAACTTTTAGTCACAGGATATCCATTCAATTACGGAGATTTTCTATTTTTTGACAAAATATGTTCAAAGTCGTCTGCTGCAGAATTGTCGTATGAGGGAAAGGGTTAAACTTTAAAGTCGCTGGATGCAGGTGAGAAAGGGCTAATTGTTTTCATAGTTTAGAACTTAACACATACCTTAACAAATTCCACTGCTCTTGGAGAAAAGTCACAGGCATAAAAGTAGATCTGGTCTTCTTCTTCAAGTAAAGGGAAGAGACAGTTACCCACACCACAGCCTGCCTCAAATATTACAAGTTTATCTCCATCCTGAAAAATATAAATATTTGTGTAGCTTTGTTTGTTTGTATGGTGTTTCATTTTGAGAGAGCAAAAATTGGCTTTTGTGCATATTTTAAAACTGTTTGTTTTGGTTTTTTGGGGTTTTACGCCGTTCTCAAAAATATTTCAGTTATATCACGGTGACAGTTTACTTATTCATGATCCCTGGGTAAACAAACCAGTACTAGGCTAGAAAATGTGTCTTGCCCAAGGGCACTCCACCATACATACTAACTGTAAAGTTTAGTGTGTTTAAAATGTTTCTTTATGCATTGTGTACACCCGTTTGTTTCAGTTATTTGTTTCACACAGCTTAAAACAATTTTTCAGTTATATCACAACGTCCCTTGGTAAGTTACTTTGTAATACATAAATATCTTGAATTTTTTCATGACGGAAACGTTTAATATTCATTTATCTCAATACACTAATTTCAGCTTATAAATAAGCAATTTCAAAATTTAAAATTAAATTTTAAATTAAATTTGAACAGCAATCTTTGTCCTTGATTACTAAGGGTATATAATTATATATATAATATAATTTAATCCTCAAAATTTCAAAATATGTCTCAAATAAAAGTAATTTCTGTCATGGGCAATTTATTATAAAAGAGAAACTTACTTTATTATTTATCAAATCACTAAATTCCCTTTTTGTCCAATGCCTGTCTTTAAAAAACTTTGTTGTATTCCTTTTATAAAATAGATCCCAGTTCTTTTGAGCTTCTAGTTCTAGTTTACTTCGTTTGAAATCTGATACTAGCTTTGTATCTCTCATTAATTTTTCTAGCTCATCTTCATTAAGTGTCCTTGTCTGTGTAAAAGTAGTTGTCAGCCCTTCTGATTTCTCTTCACTATTAAGACATTTGTTGTCAAGTTCCTCTGTTCCAGCAGAGTTCATCCTTGGAACATGTATTCAGCTCCCTTTTGAAAAAATACAATTAAATAAATGTCTTAAAATATTAAGAAAATAACGCAGTCAAATTTCAAAACAGTAACAATTTTTTATTTTTATATAATTAAATACGTATGAAAGCACTTTTCCAAAAATTATCCTTTCAAATGCTGTTTCAACATTTGGTTTTAAGAATAGAAAAAAACATGACCAGATAATAAACTGTGAATTAAAATAAGGTCCCATGTTTAAGTAAATGTGCACCAGACTCGTAAGTTTCGAAGATATTGTGGCAAATGGAGAAATTGCTCATTTAAAAAAAAAAAAAAAAAATTCAATATTTTTTCCTAGATCAATTGTGTCCTCTGCTTCTGCAGATATGCTGTGTGCATTTCGACACATCTGCACCACACCTCGGTAGAGCGGAAGGGTAGCGCCGGGTGGGCTGTCAATCCAGTCCAGGGGTTGTGAGTTCAAACCCCAGCTTGAGCAACATTTTTTCTGCCATTTGACAAAAGTCACTGTGACCAGCGTCATTTGTCTTCCACTAATTGGCTAACAGTTTATATGGAAAAGCAGCCAGTTGCTTGGAAAGTATGTTGTGTGGAGAACTGATGTGAGAAAGGCTGGAAACACATTAATAGGTGAACTGGCCGCCGTGATATGACTGAAAAATTGTTGAAAACGTCATTAACCTCAAATCAATCTATCAATTAATCAACACCTCTGCAGCAGAGGATCATTGTGACAAATGGAAAAAATTGCTCATATTAGTCATAATATTAACTTTTTTAACAAAATTGGCAGAAATTTAAAAAATTTAAAAAATTACAGCCATTCCTTGGACTTTTTGCTCTCTGCGCGGTACTTTTCTGCTTGAGATAATATTTAAACTCTCTCGAACAAACAACAAATACTAAAAAACATCTTGGAACAGAATATATGAAATTGTCCATACCGCTAAATGAAAGCAAAATTACTGAATTGAGTTTAAAACATTGCTCAGTCTTAATTATATACCAATGTTTGTGTCAAAATCGGGTATACCATATCACTAAACAGTTTGGTAGAGTCTGGAGATGAACTATCCCATTTTATTCTTGTTTTGTTGTGTTTTTAATATTATAATTAATGAATTAACATGTATTTACATCATATGAATAAACGCATTTCATTTATATGCCTTTTTGTGTTCATTTTTGCATCAATATATATGAGCCAGTCCACGACAAAACCTGTATTAGTGACAAAAAAATATTTTTTGAGTTTTTTGTATTTCCTAAAATATCAACCGTTTACCTTCATAATGATACCAGAATTAGCCAAATAGTCCTACATATACTCTCTTAATTACGATATTAACATACCAACTGTCATAAGAAAACGAAAAAAAAAAAAAAAAGGGCGTTTTAATAAGGTGGAATCATACCTTTGAAATAACGTCGTTTTTGACGTCAAAACGTATGTCATTGCAACAATGATAGTGTGGTTAATGAACCCGCCATTCTTTTCTCGTTTGAAGTGATAGTCGGATAAAATAGACAGCAGACAGTAGGGAATAGAATTTCATGCGTGCTGATATCAATTCCATACATCTGCCATGACAAATTAGACAACAAAATGCGAATTAAAAGGAAAGTTTCTCCAAAACATTTTAACAGATATAAGATTATTTCTGATTTATTTAAAATTCGCCCGAGAGCTATTTATCTAAAAGATATATCATTTTAGGCACATGTTCGTCTACCATTTGCCGAAATTTTAAGAATATATATCGAGCCGATTTTTAATAAATCATAATGCAGTTAAACGTCTGTCGCGCTTCGGAACGTTCACTGCACAAATATTAGATAGATACGCATCTAGTGTAGGTAATAAAATGCACACCACATGTTTTCATTATAATCATCAATTTCAATCTTTTAAGTACCCCCTTTCCCCCCTAGTAAATAATGGTAGGTTGTATTTATTTGCTTCTCTTTAAAGATTCAAAGTAGGTACTATATTGCAATTTATATAGTAAATACATTAAAAATACAACAAAAGAATACTTGAATTTTTACGAGATAGCGAGAATGATATTTTCAACAATATCGATATATGCTAAAGTGAGAATTGTGCATCAGTAACGCAACATATATAAATTTCGTGATTCAATGAGTAGTGACGGGTTGATACCGTAATTCATGCTAACATAATTACATTTTAGGTATACATCCAATTCGAGCAGTGAGCCATGACGAAACCTAATGGATTGTTCTATTATCCAAAATAGGGATGAGCATAAAAATATTCGCCCGTTTTGATAATAAGTAAAATCCTGACACACCACCAGTTCGAATGCAAAGTTAGCAGTTTAACAAGAGCATTGAACTCGTTATGCCAAGGTCCCGAGTTCGAGTCGTAATGGATTACATGTACATCTTTTTATTTTATGTAGTTTCTACGTAACTATTAATCGCGCAATGTCCTTAATTATCGTGATTTTATATATACCTGCGAAGGTATGAATGTGGCATACAAATGTAGAACGACATATTATAGCATACACAGCCATGCAGTCAAAATCGCATTATAGTGATGATGATGATGATGATGATGATTATGATAATGATGATGATATATTATTTACACTATTTTTGTCAAGGTTTTTGATGATCTTTATGTAATATAGTTATAATGAATATTAACAAGAGCACCGCGTACGGCACAGACGCTCGACTGACAGGGAGAAACAATAAACCTTAACCGGACGACAACGCCGCCGCCGCCGCCGACGCCAGGGTCATGACAATAGCTCTCTTTTTTTCAAAAGTCGAGCTAAAAATGAAGAAAACAATGAAATCTAAAAAAAAAAAAAAAAAAAAAATAATAAAACCTTAAATAAATATATGCATACATACACATAGATCAAAGCTAAATGAAAAAAAAGAGAAAATTGTGGTGGGATCGAACCCATGTCATAGGACTGAATTCGTTAATCTTACCGGCTCAACCGACTGAGCTAATAATCTATCATCATACTTTCTAGTCTAAACCAATATGTATTTATATATTTAACTGAACCGAGGCGTTCCGAATACAAAAGTTACCTCCTCCTGCCAAAAGTGTATATTTAAATCGCTAGTGACTGCTTGACTCCTGGTGAACTCCACTGAATAAACATTTCAAATTACTATTTTGATTTTTGTCTACGTTGAGATATAATTTTATTATTTAGCATTTGCTAAATTTCCTAAATTTGACGTTCATTTGACGTCTTTTTTTACATAACGTTCTTGCACGTCGCTAAACAACTTTACTATTTCACAACAAAATAATGTCATGCACATTTTCGGTATCTTCTGTTTGTATATATTTGAAATATACACAGCTTAAACTGGTACTTTCTTGTAAAATTATGCTGTGGCCCGCCTATGCCTCAACTCGTTTCTTTGACAACAATTTATAACTAAACTAATGACAATTTTAGAAATATTAATTCTCCATAAGGTAGAGCAAAAACAAATATACATATGGTATGAATTCCGAAATATGTATTAACTAATACAAGAATCACTAAGAAAGTGTTATTACTTTTTGATTACCCCTTGTATAATAATATATAAACAGATTTCCAAGTATGATTAACCCTGTATCCTGTATTACGTCTATTTATATACTGTATCATTTGCAATAAAATAACCATTCGGGAAGAAATAAATTAAAATTTATTATGCAAAACAAAAGGTTGTCAATTTTAATTCCACTAACTGCGTTTCAGTTCAAAAATCGCAATGTGCGTTCCGACTTGCGACATCGGTAAAACGGCATTCTGATTTACTAAAAATCGGCTCCACAGATTTTCTTGAAATCCTGGTAACTTGAAGTAGAAAGGGTGATCTTAATGATATGTATTTCTTAAAAAAATAAAAATGATGTAATTACTTAGAAAATATTCCAGCGAAATTTTCATTAACAAACGGGTATTTTTATCTGAATCGTCATGGCAGAAACATTAAATTTATATCATGACACAGGTAACTTTATTCTCCATAATTCGGTGTTACAAATACCCGATTTTTAATGAAATTTCGCTGGAAGTAATTGCATAATTTTTAATTTACTAAGCATTTACCCGGGAGATTTTTTAAACAAATACATATTAACTTTGGAAATTAAATTCAAGATAATACTGTTTACGGTAAACCGACGTTGACGAAACATGTGACGTCATAAAATTGGAAATTCCAAACGTCATACATTATGTCACTAATACAGGTTTTGTCGTGGACTGGCTCATATATATATACCATTGAGTATTTGTTAAAATGGAGACTGCTACCGGTCCTACTAAAAGCCACTAAGAACTACAAAAAGCTACTAGAACTACTAAGAGCTACTAAAAATGCACTAAGAATGTTAACAATTAATTAATTGTATTATTTTAACATTTAATATCAATTCCGAAGTTGATCTAGGTGTTTTGTTGATGATTTGAACTTGTTTATAATATGAGTATAGGTGGAACCTATTTCGTGTATACATTTATTAACTTTTGTAATCGTTAAATCATTTTCCGTGATCTGCAGTTAGCCCTTTGCTTGCAGCACTATCAGTGCTTTGATTATATGTTATTTACGAGTCCTATCGTCAAAGTTGAATAATTTTGTTTATCATTTTTCTTGATCGTTAACTAACTTTTAATATTATGAATTATTAATAATAAATATTAAGTTATCATAAATAATCTCATTTTGTATTTTGTTTCATACCAGGTCTGTTATTGATGATGATGATAATGATATATATCTATTTACAAATCAAATTGCACCGTCCTAGACTCCTAGTCCTTCTTAGCGTAATAATTCCTTCTTTGTGCATCTTAACAGATTTTAAAACCCATTTATGATTATAAAATCAAAATATAACTAGAAAGGTTGTTTTTATGAAAAAACATATGTCTCCCCATTGCAGTTTGTCAATGACTATTAAAATATTGAACAAGGGGAGATAACTTTGCAACGAAGTAGCCCAGAGTTATAATTCTTGCAAGGTGCACAACTTCACATTGCCATCTATCTATATTCCAAGTTTCAATAAATTCCTTTAAGTACTTTCTTAGTTCTGCTCTGGAGAAAGTTTACACTATTAAAATATTGAACAAGGGGAGATAAATCATAATTATTGCAAGGTGCACAACTTCACATTGCCATCTATCTAAATTCCAAGTTTCAATAAATTCCTTCAAGTAGTTTCTGAGTTCTACTCTGGACAAAGTTTACACTATTAAAATATTGAACAAGGGGGAGATAACTCATAATTATTGCAAGGTGCACAACTACACATTGCCATCTATCTATGTTTCAAGTTTCAATAAAATCCTTCAAGTAGTTTCTGAGTTCTGCTCTGGACAAAGTTTACACTATTAAAATATTGAACAAGGGGGAGATAACTCCGTTATGGTCGGAACATGGGTTCTGCACATCGCCTTCGTGAGGTGAACATCTGACACAAGTTTCATGAAAATCCTTCAAGCCGTTTTGGAGATATGGAGCGGACACGAAAAACAGGCTCAAACCTTTGACCTTCAAGCCTGACCTTGACCTTGAACCGGTATGGTCGGAACATGGGTTCTGCACATCGCCTTCGTGAGGAGAACATCTGACACAAGTTTCATGAAAATTCTTCAAGCCGTTTTGGAGATATGGAGCGGACACGAAATTAAGGCTCAAACCTTTGACCTTCAAGTCTGACCTTGACATTGAACCTGTATGGTCGGGACATGGGTTCTGCACATCGCCTTCATGAGGTGAACATCTGACACAAGTTTCATGAAAATCCTTCAAGCCGTCTTGGAGATATGGAGCGGACACGATTTCGGACAGACGGACAGACAGACAGACAGAAGGACAGACAGACAGACGCCCAGGACAAAAACAATATATCTCCCCTGTATACAGGGGGAGACATAATTATTTCATTCATCTATGCATTAATTAAGCATACTTAGTGCCTTCTGAGTAGCTGTTAAATAAAGCATAGCTTAATAACAAATAGGTCGTCTGATTTTGTCAACACTGTTAGAATACATCTCTACCCGATTTATATAAACAAGTTTAAACACCTAGTTCAACTTCAGACTATAAAATATTTAATGTTAAAATAATACAATTATTCTTTGATAACATTCTTAGTTGCTCTTAGTAGCTTTTAGTAGGACCCTTCCTTCCTTGGCAATAAATACAACAGTTTTATGAATTATAAGTTACCTTGATTTTCCACTGAGACTCCAGTTATCTACAGAAATTGTATAAGAAACAAATTACAAGACGAATGTTTGACGCAAAGCATCAAAAAGAAGCCGCAATATTTCGTTCCAGTGGAAGAAATAAAAAAAAAATACATTTAATTCCACAAACATTAGACAAATTTAATCTGTAGTTAGTAATGCAGATATGGGTATTTGAAGATTTAAGTATTATGTAGGATATTTAACCTGGCAGGGTCTGTGTTTTAAGTGAAAGAAATGATTTATTAGAGTTAAACTGATCATGAAAAGTGACATATAAGACTAAAACTAAGGATAAATGGACAAGAGGTTATAATAAATTTCAATTTGTAGCAAAGATAATCAACTATTTGTATTGAACACAAGCCCTGTTATGATAATTCTTTGTTAAATAATGCAGACACACAGAAAATCTGTTTTTGTTTTATATCAGTAAGTCATGATAGTGGATAAGGGTTTAACCACTTCCCACATAAAACAAATCTGCAGAAGACTACTTTGAAATCATCAAGTACAATATATAAACAAGAGGGCCAAGATGGCCCTAAATTGATCACCTGAGTGATAGTAAATTAGTAGCAAATATTTAACTGCAAATATCTGGGAAAATTTGATCAGGAGTGCAAATGAAACTGCAAGGAGTAGGCACCGTTATAGAAATAGCCATTTTAAAGGTCATTTGTATCTCGAAATCTGACAACAACTTTAATAGGAATGGAATTATAAAGCCCTTTCTGATGCAACCAAAGTTCTCAATGGAACAATTTTGAAAGAGGACCACCACAGGAACATTCCTGTGATGTTTTGTGAAAATTTTCATGCAGTTTACGAGGAGATGATGTTTAAAGCTAAAAGTTAACGAGGGACGGACGATTGACAGAGAGTGATCAGAATAGATCACCTTGAGCCTTCGGCTCAGGTGATCTAAAAATCTATAAAATGATAGTATGATAACTGAAGTGTTCACAATTATTGTACATACTCGTACATGTGGGAAATGGTTAAAACCGTAAATGGAGAAAATTAAGCTTATTATGAGCAATTTCGCCTTTTGCCACAATGATTTCAAAAGTCGTCTATTGCAGAGGCTCATAAAGGGTATAAACTCATATGTGGGAAAGGGTTAAAACCGTAAATGGAGAAAATAAATCTCATTGACTGTGAGCAATTTCACCTTTTGCCACAATGATTTAAAAAGTCGTCTGTTGCAGAGGCACAGTAAGGGTATATTTGTGGGAAAGGGGTAAAATTATCTTTTGTTATAAATTAAACGTTGTATAAACTATTAATAGTTATACAAATGTGTAGCCCATGCAGATATCTAACAGGGGCCGTGTAAAAAACAAGAGCTGTCTGAGGACAGCGCGCTCAACTATTTCACCTCTTATTTGTTACTGAGACATGGACTCTTATGTAGTTGCATGCAAAACATTATAAACCAGAATTTCTTAAAGGGTGATAATTTGCATTATATGCAGGATAAGAGTTATCTAACTTGATTATTTACATAGGTGTGATGGTTGGGAAGGGTTGTATAACGTTTCAATGAAATGCATCAAGTAGCTACTAAGATATGGACTCTTAATGTAGTTGCACGCAAAACTTTAACTATAATTTCTAAGTAAACACGAGGATGATTTAAGGTAATGTTCAAAAGTTAAAAAAAAAAAATATAATTTTTTTATTCAAGGGGAATTTATATTTTTAGGGGAAAAACTATGCTTATTTTCCGAGGGGGAAGCCTTCAAGGGGCCGTTAAACGGCCCCTTTTATATAAGGTAAAAAAACACCTGGCAGGATAGAGTTATCTAACTTGATAATTTACATATGTGTGATAGTTGAGTAGGATTTTATAAAGTTTCAATGCAATGCATCAAGTAAATACGGAGATATGGACTCTTAATTTAGTTGCACGCAAAACTTAAACCAGAATTTATAAGGTGTGATAGTATATCTCTCATATTCTTTGAATAGTCAAGCTAAAAATGGAATTAAATATAGCCGTATTTACAATAGATGAATTTTTTTTATTATGTAATTTTTTTCCCAAGACTAGGCCTATACCAGACTGTTTTAAAATTTAATAGCGACACCATTAATTTTGACCCTGAAAAATGAATCTGCAATTGGGAAATGATTAACGAAATTATGCTCAAATTTGAGTTCGAAATTTGACTATAATTTAAACTAGAAATATCACTGAAGATGATAAATACCCCCAAAACAGCACCTTGACTCAAAATATGGTTTACGACCGACCAACAAAAGGGCCATAACTCTGTAAACAAGAAAAAGTAACAAAGGGCAATAAATATATTTAGATTAAATAGAGTTATGGTTTCTGTACACTGCACTTTCTCTCAATGTGTTGTATCATCCTATGAAGTTTTATTAAATTCCAACAATTAGTTTTAAAGTTATGCTCCGGACAAGACTCTACGAATATGAAAAAGTAACAAACGGCAATAACTCTGTCATTATGTAAAGTAGAGTTATGTTTCTTGTACACTGCACTTCCTCTGATTATGCTCTACCATTATATGTAGTTTTATTAGATTCCATCTATTAGTTATTAAGTAATTATACGGACAAGAAAAAGTAACAAAGGGCAATAACTCTGTATTTAGATAAAATAGAGTTATGGTTCCTGTACACCGCACTTCCTCTCAATGTGTTGTATCATCCTATGAAGTTTAATTAAATTCCAACAATTTGTTTTAAAGTTATGCTCTGGACAAGACTCTACGAATAAGAAAAAGTAACAAAGGGCAATAACTCTGTAATTATGTAAATTAGAGTTATGGTTCTTGTACACTGCACTTCCTCTGATTATGCTCTACCATTGTATGCAGTTTTATTAGATTCCATCTGTTAGTTATTAAGTAATTCTCCGGACAAGAAAAAGTAACAAAGGGCAATAACTCGGTATTTAGATTAAATAGAGTTATGGTTCCTGTACACTGCACTTCCTCTCAATGTGTGGTATCATCCTATGAAGTTTTAATAAATTCCAAGAATCAGTTTTAAAGTTATGCTCTGGACAAGACTCTACGAATAAGAAAAAGTAACAAAGGGCAATAACTCTGTAATTATGTAAATTAGAGTTATGGTTCTTGTACACTGCACTTCCTCTGATTATGCTCTACCATTGTATGCAGTTTTATTAGATTCCATCTGTTAGTTATTAAGTAATTCTCCGGACAAGAAAAAGTAACAAAGGGCAATAACTCTTTATTTAGATTAAATAGAGTTATGGTTCCTATACACTGCACTTCCTCTCAATGTGTTGTATCATCCTATGAAGTTTTATTAAATTCCAACAATTAGTTTTAAAGTTATGCTCCGGACAAGACTCTACGAATAAGAAAAAGTAACAAAGGGCAATAACTTTGTATTTAGATAAAATAGAGTTATGGTTCCTGTACACCGCACTTCCTCTCAATGTGTTGTATCATCCTATGAAGTTTCGTTCAAATCCTATGTTGCATTGTTAAGATATGGTCCGGACAAAATATGGCTTCCGACCGACCGACCGACACAGTGACTCCTATATACCCCCCCAAAACTTTGTTTTTTGGGGGTATAATAATTTATTTTGGAAACTGCAACAGATACGAAAACAAAGAATGTGTATCCGTATACTAGTGCAGGTCGATTATACAGCAGCTTGTAAATTAACCTGATTAGCGTTAAATTCTTCCGAATTGCCCGGTAAAAATAAATACTTTTCATGAGAAATAAAAGAATGGTAGCCCGTAATGCTTATTACCGTTTTTCTGATTTTTTTTTTTTCCTGAAACAGTGACAAAATTGAGAAAGTTTCGGAAAATTTCAAGACAACTTTCTTTTTATAATCGTAGTACTTAAAACGCTTTATAAAGGGACAAATTATTATTTATATATCATAATAATTGATGTGAAAATGTTTAATAATTACTAATTTTGTAGGCCTGTACACTTTAGATGATAAAAGTTGTTATTGTAAATAGTTTTTCTAGTGTAAGCATCTTTCTTTTCTAATTTAGTTGTACATACTAAAGCCTCCCTAGAAAACAAACGTCCCCGAGATATGACTAACAATTCGGATTGGTTCTAAAGACATCGTCAAGAAAAAGAAGATAATCGTTAGACCCAGCATATGTTTGCATAAAAATGTATTCTGTCGTATTATAGGAAAAGTTAAATAAACAATCATGAGTGAAAGGACTCTCCTTGTTGACAGTAAACCCCACGAATTGAAATTTGGAGCGAGTTTCGAGCCGAGGTCCAAAGTAGCCTACCACTCAATACGGTGTAAGTCTGTCTGTTCAACATCAAATGACAAAACGCACGCTACATGTATCTTACTTTATATATCTATTTCTCCTTTTAGTGTCACCTGACTTGACAGAGTAACACATAAAGATCACATCTCCGTCATGTGTCGGTCACACTTTATATTACTTTCATTTCATTGAATGGGGTATAGATTGCTTTTAATTTTTATAGCGACGTTGGTAAACTGATTGTCTTTTTTACAAAGTTAGGCAACGTACATCATATATAGTGCCTGGATGGGTGGCCCAAGATTGCTTAACTCCTTGAAGGACTCGGTACACACCTCACATTAGAAATGGTGGCATTTTTGGTTGACATTACCATCATCCCCGGACACTGGTGTTTCCCATTGATTTTTCATAGGCTTACCATACTGCTTGTGCGCTGTTGTATTACTTTGGATGAAAGTCAAGAAAATAGAGGGAGGAATGAGGTATGTAGGTACCAATACCACAGGTTGTAGTAGCCGGCTTTTATAGCGATGTTGGTAGAGTGGTTGGCTTTTTTCAAAAAGTTAAGCAAGGTATATCAATAGTGGAGGGGGTGTCCCTTTTTAGCTAAAATTCTGTGAGGGACTCGGTACATGTTAAATTATCATGCAGTATATAAATAACTGAAATAGTCTACCACTAATTATATATAACTATGCAATATGTGTCATATAAGTTGTTTTTTAATATGAGTGATTATTGTAAATACTACCAGTTACTGACATAGAGTACGTTAAATTCTGTATGAGTTGATCATCAGTATATTTGCTTAAGGTACTAAATTAGCTTTTAACAAAGTCATGTAAATTGTAATTCAAACTGTAAGTTAGGACATCTCTAGCCAATATACAACATTAGAAAAGGGTATAGTATATGCTTGTGGCTAAAATGAATAAAGATTTAATGCAGTGAGTAGACTCATGAACTGCAAAAGTTAAAAGTCAAAATAACATGACAAACGTGTGTATATTCATGTACAAGAATATCCCCTGAATCATGAAGAGGTAAAACTGGACCTGTTAAAAGCAAAATGCTTATGAGTCATTGACTTGTCTTCCTTTTATTTCATTTCTAACTTCTTAAGAATTTTAGACATAATAGAATATGCATCATCCAACCTTTCTCTTGTTTATTTACTTCTAATCAGGCCATCAATCCAGGAGTTTGAGTCTATACCATTCATTCTTACAGATGATTGACAAAAGGCATTATTATGACTACCACCATTTCCCTCAGTCAGAAAGAAATACTTATAGCTAGAGAAAGAAAATCTTATATCTTAAGATATTTTTGACCCATTCTTCTAAAAAGTCAAAATATTTGAAATTTTGATGAACATGATTGAAATTATAAAAGAATTTTAAATATTATAGAAAAAACATTGCAGAAAAAAAGGTCTACTTCAATGATAACTTAGGTAAGCATTGATTCTCTTGTAGAAAGTATCACTTATGTAAGTTACAGAGGCAACATCAGAAGTGATTTGTTAGATGTTTTATAAGTAAACGGACATGGAAAAATAAAGATACTGCTCCATTGTTAATAATAACGTTTAAGGTCAATTACTATTCACAATTGAACATTTTATTGGTTTACTAAATTTGTGTAAATTGTATGATTGATTTATGAAGACATTTTTCAGAGCTTGCTTATTTATGTTTTAACCCTTTCCCTCATATTGACGCTTTATAACGCCACTGCAGCAGGCAGCTTTTTGAAAACATAGTGGCAAAAGAAGAAATTGCTCAAAACGAGCAATTTCTCCTTTTGCCACAATGTTTTCCACTTTAAGTCTTAGGTTATCCATGCAATTATAGAGATTTTCTATTTGTTGACAAAATATGTTCAAATTCGTCTACTGCAGAATTGTCGTATGAGGGAAAGGGTTAAAACACTTTTCTTACATTTTGTTATACCTTTGTCTCATGGAGATGAATTTTTTAGAGTTTGTTTGGGTAGTTACCGTAATAAGCGATATAAAGTGGGTTAAAGACCTTTACTCTACCATATTTAGGCCTCTATATTAATAAGTCTATATAGCTGTGTATAATGTAATCTTCCTATACAGATGACTTCAAGCCGGCCTCGGTTGATACCTCCAAAGAATCATTGGTTGATGTAGGAGAAGGACATCATGTTACACTAAACGTTCCCCATGTAGAGGTATATTTAAAACATGAAGATGTATATATTTTAAGCATGTATAGGTATAAGAGGTGATTGCAAAAAGTTTGTGGACAAGTAATCTAAAATTAAAACCCAAAAAAGTTAACAACACCATAATTGCGCTGTTTAATATAGCATGTATTTCCATTCAAAATTGAAAAAATCAGCAAAAAACATTTATAAATGACTGTTCTGTTCATATATTAAACACGCCCATTGCTGGTTTCCTGGCACAGCTCACAACGTTAACGTCACTCAACATCACTGATTGTCATAATTTTTTCAAAGTAGCATACGCCATTATCAAGATTCTTCTGATGCTGTCTGATCCAGGATTGAAATATTCTGTCATACCAATCTGCTTTGAATGTCCTGACTAAGTACTGAGTTTACTTGTTGTATCAAGTGATCATGGTTTTCATGACGAACACCACATAGCTCTCTCTTCAAACACAGAAACACTTTGAAGTCTCAGGGCGCGAGGTCAGAAGATTAGAATATGGCGTGAGATACAACTGATCGAAACCAATATTAGAATATTTTGTTCATGACCTTTACAGGGGGTGGGAAGGTTGATCGTTTCCATACTCTCAATTCTAGTTTTGTTTCGGGGTCATACAAGTTGATCATTGTCTCATCCGCAGTGATGATGCGTTTTAGGCAAATTCCCCCTTTCTGGCAGTTTCTCTGTAGAAAGTGGCAGGAACCTTCTAACCGTCTGTTTTTGTTATTGTCATTCTTTTCTGAATTTTTTCAGAATTTTATGGGCTGTTCCTCTGCTGATATCTAACGATCCTAAATTTAACGAATGCTGAGGCGCCTGTCCACTTTAACAATATTGTCTACTGACGTTATGTCATTAGCAATTTTGGACTGGCCGCGTCTGTCGTCATCTTTGTTGGTAATACTTCCATCAGAGAACCACTTATGCCACTTATACACAAGTGATCTACACACTGAAGCTTTTCCTGTCGCGGACTGGAGCATTTTCATAGTCTGCGTTGGTGTTTTGTTCAAAGAAACACACAACTTTATCATTGTGCACTGCTCTTCTGCATCAAATGGCGCCATTTTTCTGTACAATTTTTCAGACCACACAGAAAACAAATTTGTCATTGATTCGCCTTTACATGTATAAACAAGCGATTGCCATGTCCTTTCAATAAGCAAAGTAAGTTTAAGCTTTGACCTGCCAGGGTTTTTTTTAGGGCCTTTTTGGAGCCGATATTAGGCCCCATTCCCCTCACTGAAAAGTATATATTTTTCCCCTTTTTTGAAAAAATATTCCCCTCCTAACAGACAATTTTTTTCCAGTGTTATTGATGTTTTCAGTCAAAATGACAAATCAATTGACCTCTAATGTTTCTATCATATGTTTCTGTTGCTTGTTATGTAACAATACAGTTATGAAATCAAGAATATTTTGTTCATGTATTTTTTCCCCTATTTTAGACTTACAACGTTATTTTTCCCCTCTCAAAGGGACCCGCCACCATTCCCCTAAAAGTGAAAAAAAAACCTGCCTGCGCCGTAAAACAAGATATTCATTGGTAAAATATGGTGTTCAACTTTTTATCACAGAAGATGTAATTTGTATTATAATTATTATTTCTACAGACATGATTTATATTATAAAGCTGATTTTATTTTAATTAAGAATGTCCACGAACATTTTGGACAGACCTCGTATATATCTGAATATTTCAAACATATAGAGGTATTTTTTTTTAACATTTAGAGTTGTACATCATGTATATCAAACTGTAACATGTATTGGTACATTTTTTAAAAAAACATTTAGCTCTAGGTATATAGTATATTTATACAACTAGATGTATATTCTTATATGTGTATTTCAAACATGTAGATGTAAATCATAAACATGTAGAGGTATATTTTAAACATGAAGAGGTATATTACAAACATGTAGAGTTATATTTCAAACATGTATATCATACATGTAGATGTATATTCTAAACATGTTTTAGTTTATTTGAAACATGAATATTTTTAACATATTTGTATTTTCATCATGTAATGGTATATTCCAAACATGTTCCCCATACATGTAGATGTATCATGTAAATTTATGTGTATCATTCTTAGCCAAATTTCAAAAAATATTTTTACATGAATGTTTCTTGCCTCACCCCTATCGAAATTGTTAAAATGGTTCCGCCCTGCTGCACAAGGAGGCCGCCAGAGTTAAGAATAGAAAAACAACTTGAAATGACATCTCATTAACCCCTGGCATGATATCGAAATAAATCCACACAAACTATCCTTTAATGAACATGTACTAGAATTGTTCAAATGGTTATGCTCTGACCCGGCTGAAGCTTTTCCGGGGACTCTTAACAGAAAATACAAAAATACAAGGAAAATACAGGGAAACCATGGAAAAACCATGGAAAAAAACAAGGAATTTAATGTTAAGATGCGGAAACGCTGGAAATGGTCTGAATACTCCAGGGTCCGCGGAACCATTCCAGTGTGTCCACAGAACCGTTCCAGCATGTCCATGGAACCGTTCCCGGTTTTTCCCATGGAATTTCCGGAATGTTCACTTAAATGTACTGGATTTTCCATGGAAAGTGTCAGATTATCCCAAAGTGTCCCTGGAAAGTTGTCCGAATACTTCGGGGATTTGCCGGGGATTTTAGTAAGAGTCCCCGGAAAAGCTACAACCGGGGATGCACAATTATGCTGCCAGAAATAAAGAAAAATCTTAATACGTCGGACAAACGCAAACGATCCTCAATGGGCTCTCTTACATAATTGTTCAAACCATTCTGCTTGGCTACACAAGATGGATGCAATAATAAACTTTGAAATAACATTTTATAAAAATATGACAGTAGATAGGTTCCACTCATGATCCCTTTTGTCAATTCTATCTAAATCAATACTTGTCAGAATGTTTCTTTTGATGATATTTAGGATCAGTTTAAATAACATTTCTGCTTGATTTCAACTTTATTTGTTAAACTTCAAAAATAGCCTTTAGGCTTTTTATTCAGCTCTTTGCAATAGCAAATTGTAAAATTGTGAAAGTTATTTCTGCAAATTTATTACAAATCATAAAAGGTTAAGTTATTATTTAAACCATTTCCCTCATAGACAATTCTGCAGCAGACGACTTTGAACATATTTTGTCAAAAAATAGAAAATCTCTATAATTGAATGGATAACCTATGACTAAAAGTGGAAAACATTGGCAAAAGGAGAAATTGCACGTTTTGTGCAATTTCTTCTTTTGTCACTATGTTTTCAAAAAGCAGTCTGCTGTAGAGGCGTCAGAAAGCGTCTATATGAAGGAAAGAGTTAAGACTTATTTTGTATGAGAAAGCCCTATCAAATAGTTTGTTATTTTTTTCTATTTGTTTAGGGTTCTGGTAAGCCTAACACAGTATACAAGGGCAATAAGAGGCCTGTTTCCAAAGAATGTGTTCTTATTATAGACCACGACACAGGCACATTTACACTGGAGCGATTGAAAAATAATATCAATGTCAAGAAAACACGGTAGGTCTTTATTTTGTGATAATTTCCTGTTATCAGTTATGTCTGAGTTATTGCCGTCAGCTCTGTGGTGAAGTGGCAGAGTGTCCGCCTCAGATACAGGAGGTTGCGGGTTCGATACTCAGTCAGGTGACTCGGGTCATACCAAAGACTTGATAAAAAATGATAGTAATGGATTTCCAACTCCATGTTGCTCAGAATTGTGAGAGTAACCTAATGACTGCATTAATTGCTGGTGTCAGGATAAATGGTCGAATAGTACTAGTTTACCTGAAAAATACTGTGGTATACTTGAAACATTGTTGAAAGTGCATAAAACACCAAATAAACCAAGATATTGCCATTTTGGCCACATCAGATGTTTTGAAATTATTGGTGATCACAAGAAGTTTCCATACATTTGGATTTTGGTCATACCCATCTACAAAGGTTTCCAGGCTTCCAGGGTGACCATATGATTATATGTGCCAGTGCATGAGAAAAGGTACATATTGGCATTTCTGAACAGTGTAGGTCTAGATAATCTTGTCTACCTCCTCAGTCTTATTGGAGTCTACATAATCTGACATAATCTGCTGACAACCTTGTCTAATTTATATGTGAACAGTGTAGATCTGGAACTTTACTGTTCACAAAAGTTAACTTGTACCTTTTCTCAAGCGCTGGCTCATATTACAGGATGAGCACTTTCTCCTTTCGCCACAATGTTTTCAACGCTATTTTATAACTAAACTCTTATTTATATAGATTGTATCACTTCTTTTAATAAGGTTTTAAAGTTGTCTACTGCTGATTTGTTACATACGTGGGAAATGGTTTACAATGTTTTTTAACAATAGTTCTGTTATAGCATGCTGACCAGTTCACCTAGCCATGTTTTGTTTCCTAACTATCTCAAACCAGAACTCTGCACAACATTATCCCCAGTTAGCTGGCTGCCTTTCCATGTTACTGATGCAAGGAACTAATTAGAAAGATAAGTTTTCAAACTTCCCTTTAAATAACAGCTTATTTAAATTTATTGCAGGTTTGATAATTCAAGACCCCAACAAGTGCCACGCCCTTCGACCCCTGTGGAGCAGAGGTTAAAAAGCTCACCAAACAAGGTCAAATCCAGCCAAAGTCCAACAAGTTCAATTAAACAGCCATCTCCACCTCATCCACTAGTTACCCCGGTTGTGACCCCTACTATAGAAAAAGGTAAGATGGACAAAGTTGTTGGTAAGGGGTGTATAAAAATAATGAGATTAACCCTTACCCACATGTAATCATTCTTCAAGAGACGACTTTGAAAACATAAATATACAAAAATAAGGTAAATCTCTATGATAATAAATCATTAATGTATATAGAACCAATTTATTTAACCCTTACAAAATTTAACCCTACAAATATTTTGCTGCAGACGACTGAAAACAAATTCGCAAAAATGTCAAATATCTCCATAAATGAGAGTTTAATCATTAAATAGAGTTGAAAACATTGTGGCAAAAGGGGAAATTGCTCATCATGAGCAATTTCTCCTTTTGCCACTATGTTTTCAGAGGTCGTCTGCTGCAGATGCGTCAGAATGCATCTGCAAGTGGGAAAGGTTTAAATCATGAGCAATTTCTCCTTTTGCCAGAGTGTTTTCAAAAGTCGTCTGCAGGATAAGCGCCAGAAACCATCTGTATGTAACCAAGGGTTAAGACCTGTTTACTTCTTGTAATTGAGGAAAGGAAGTTGTTTCATTTTTGTAGTGATTTATATATGGTTTTATTGCTCACTGAGATCACAAATCTATTTGTGGCCTAAACATACTTTACAAGTAGTCTTCATAGCATTTTGTGTAAAGGAGTCGTTATTTAAAGGTAGAGTTAATTTGTGTAATTTGAGACACCTCTACAGCAGGAAACTTTGGAAAACATTTTGGCAATAGGAGAAATGTTCGTTATGAGATTTCTCTTTTTGCCATAATGTTTTGAGCTCTTCCCCTAAAGATATTTACCATAATTTTTCCTATATATGTTTCAAAGTTGCTTCTGCAGATTTCATGTATGTGGGAAAGGGTTAACACTAGAGTAGTATACATTTATCTGTATTTACAAATGCATAGGTAGAGCTTGTTGAAAAAATACTACACTAGTGGTTCTGTATTAATAGGTAAATGTATACATGTACACTGTATTTAGCTCACCTGAGTCCATCGTCAACAATTTGTTTGTGGATATTCCAGAGGACGCATTTTCCATCCATTATCTTAACCCTTTCCCGCATATAGACACTTTCTGACGCCTCTGCAGCAGACAGCTTTTCAAAAACATAGTGACAAAAGAAGAAATTGCTCAAAACGAGCAATTTCTCCCTTTGCCACAATGTTTTCCACTTTTAGTTATAGGTTATCTATTCAATTATAGAGATTTTTCATTTTTTAACAAAATATGTTCAAAGTCGTCTGCTGCAGAATTGTCCTATGAGGGAAAGGGTTAAAAAAAATATTCGGAATGTTCGCTGATATCTAGGCTAAGGTTAAACATGGGTCTATCTGTACACAGCTTAGTCAAGTTTTAAATTGCAATCAAACTCTTTGGTTTATCTGAACATGTTTTACGACGATATCAGTTATATAATGTGTTTCCTGGGTAAGATTCCAGTGTGACTGGTCCATTGAATTTAGCAAAAAGCTAAATGTATTGCCTCAATGCTATTTTTACTTTCAGGCATGTCTGTGATAGGCGAAATCAGTGATACTTCAAGTGAATATGACTCCGCTTCATCTGATTCCGACAGCGAAGGAGAAACGGAAACGCCTATTACTACTGGTAAATGACGTTATTGTTCTTGTGTCAGAAGAGAGATCTAAAAGGGATTTTTTTATTCATGCAGACAATATTTGACATTTCAGCAAACGACTTTTGAATTCCTTGTGGACAAAAAGAGAGATTTCCTTTTTCCCATTTTGTTTGCTAATCGATCTAGAAGGTGAACTTTAACTAGTTCATTTGCAGTAGAAATCCATACAATCTCAGGTGTGAATTATAACTGCGTACTACCCTGTTAAGAAAACCCTTTTCTTCATGTTGAACAAGATGTCTCTATAATCCTTTTTCAACATAAACAAATCTGCCGCATACTCATTTATTAACATCTAGGCAAAAATATGAAAAACCATAATAAATTTAAGAAAAATTATTGGACGTAGTTGAAAACATTGCACCAAGAATTGCTCAAAATTCTTCTGCATGCAGGAAAGTGTTAACCCTTTCCCTCATATAGACGCTTTCTGACGCCTCTTCAGCAGACGGCTTTTTGAAAACATAGTAACAAAAGAAGAAATTGCACAAAACGTGCAATTTCTCCTTTTGTCACAATGTTTTCCACTTTTAGTCATAGGTTATCCATTCAATTACAGAGATTTTCCATTATTTGACAAAATATGTTCAAAGTCGTCTGCTGCAGAATTGTCGTATGAGGGAAAGGGTTAGATTTCATCATCTTCCTCAAACAAACTCTTCTTAACCCTTTCCCTCATATATATGCTTTTTGATGCCACTGTAGCAGACGGCTTCTTGAAAAGATGGCAACAAAAGAAGAAATTGCTCAAAACCATGTCACCATGTTTTCAACTATATTTCATTTGAAGGGAGTTTCCAAAAGATTTCAGGGAATGTTGACAAAGTCGTCAGTGGCAGATTTGTTGTATGTGGGAAAGGGTTAATGCATAATGTTTTGGGTTAACCATATTGGAAAAGGAGAAATACATTACTCATAAGAAGTGATTTATTAGTTTGTCTAGGGGTTTTTTTGGAAAAAATTGGGGCTATTGTGATACCCTTGGCGTTGTCTGCATCGTCACAAAACTTTAAGCTAACCTCATTACTTAAAATAAATTCAGATTGACTTATCATCAGACGTGTTAAAAGTTGGGTACAGAGGGATAAGGTTTAATGTCTGATGACTTTGTCTGACAAACAACAAATCTGCAGCAAATGACTGAAATTATAAAGGCAAAAATGTGGAAAATCCTATAAATTATTAAATATTGTGGCTAAAGAAGAAATTGCTTATACATTATGAGCAATTTCCCCTTTCATCACAAAGGTGTCAAAAGTCGTCTGCTGCAGGTGCGAAAGTGGTAAGCTGCAAAAATGTGGAAAATCCTATAAATGATTAAATAATGTGGCTGAAGAAGAAATTGCTTATATATTATGAGCAATGTCTCCTTTCGTCACAAAGGTGTCAAAAGTCGTCTGCTGCAGGTGCAAAAATTGGTAAGCTGCAATTCCTAACAATATTGACCAAGACCATTTAGTATGTTCATGCAGTCTTGTCTAGGTCTACATTGTTTGATGTTTTACTTATCAATATCCAGTGGAGACTAGTCTGTAGACTAGTCTCATTGGAATTCAGCGGGATACATGTTAACACTTTCCCACTTGCAGAAGCATTTTGACGCAATAGCAGCAGACGTCTTTTGAAAACGTTGTGGCCAAAGGTGAAATTGCTCATGATGAGCAATTTCTCCTTTGGCCACAATGTTTTCATCTTTATGTTTTTGTCAATATGTTTTCGAAGTCGTCTGCTGCAGATTTTTTGTATGTGGGAAAGGGTTAAGCTGGACTAGTAGCTTCCTTCATTGGCACTCAGAAATGCTTGATGGAGAGGGGTTTAACGCCATTTTCAACAATATTTCAGTCATTACGGCAGCCAGTTTACCTATCCATGTGCTTTCTGTGTTTTTTTACACCAGTATTCCACACAACAGTTTCTCCAAGTGACTTGCTGCTTCTTTGTCATAAACTTTAAGCTCATTAGTTAAGGATGAATGACTCTTGTGGGATTGACTTTTGTCAAACATCTGAATGAATGTTGGACAAGCTGACATTCAAACACACAATCCGTTTAATAACAGCTGGGCTCCTCAGAAATGCAGGACTAGAACTAGGAATGTCTCTTACTGCATTGACTGATGTGTTGTTCTGGTAAGCCTCTCATGATTAAATTGCTTGGTTAAGACAATGATTGTAACATGGGTTGTAAGTTTAAATTGTGACCTGGAAAACATTTATTCCAATAGTTGACAAAATAAGTAATTACAACCTGCATCACTCTTCGCTTGCCAAAGGGCTATAAAGAGTTGGAAGACAGCAAGGTGCTTGGGAGGAATGTTATGTTGGGTACTGCTGCAAGATAGCTAGGAAAGTTTGGAAACATGTAGATATGTGAAATTGCCACTGTGATATTTATAACTGAAACACTTTTGAAAGAGGTGTAAAACTCTAGTCAATCAATTTTGTAGACTTCAATGATATTTCCATTTCAGTGAATCAACCCATGCCAGTTCCTGTAGAGCCTAAACCAAAGTCACCTAATTTTATGAGCATGATAAGTAAGTTTTTTTCTATGTCATACTTCATAAAGCTTGCCAAAATTACATAGGACTCCTTACACAGCTGAAGCTAATGCATTTTGAAAATACACTGCCTTGTCTTCGTACCCTTTCTCTCATAAAGACGATTTTGCCTTTGTATAGACCACATAATTTACTCTAGAATTATGTATTTTTATCAGAATATTTGTCTTAACCCCTTCCCAAAAATTAGGTCACTAAATCTTTTAGACTCTTTAGAGACTGCATTTTTGTTTACATGCTTATCAAGTAACTCTTTGTTATATCTATGAACACCTTATCAGACAGAGCTAGGGAACTCAGATGAGGGTTAACCCTTTCCCTCATACAACAATTCTGCAGCAGACGACTTTGAACGTATTTTGTCAAAACATAGAAAATCTCCATAATTGAATGGATAACCTATGACTAAAAGTGGAAAACATTGTGGCAAAAGGAGAAATTGCACGTTTTGTGCAATTTCTTCTTTTGTCACTATGTTTCAAAAAGCCGTCTGCTGCAGAGGCATCGGAAAGCATATATATGAAGGAAAGGGTTAAAGGGCCAGCATGGCCCTCTTGTGTATAGTATTTCTGAAAATCATTTTTATATCAGGCTGAAGAAAAAGGTGTTTAGTTACAAATTTTTCCAACAATATTTCTGGTATTTTTGAACACTCTTGAATGCAATAAACAGAACTTTTCATTTCTGATTTTAAACAACTATTTTACAATTTCAAAGTTCAAGGGAAAAAAATTATCCCGCATTGTCTCTTGTGAACAAAACTAAACAACAACAAAATTAGTCATATTAGCCTACTCATTTCAAACAGGTGTTAGTTACACTTAATAGTAGTCTTATATTCACACAGTATTCATTGTTCTTAACTACGGTCTACCTATTTCCAAAAGAAGTGCTGCAAATTCAGAAAATGTCATTAATGAAATCAACGTCAATGACATTAAAGATCTGGAATACATGACTAGGAGAAATACAGACATTATTTACCAAAATGTGTGAAAAAATAAAATAAATGCAATCGAAGTCACCAAATCACTCTGTAAATAAAAATGAATATAGTGTACTTTTTATGCATATGATTCTAATGTCACAATACACCATATAAATTCCTCCTTTGTTTCCATGTAAATCGATCAGTATCAGCCCTCAATTGTCACACTATCTGAGCGTTTTTCATGAAGAACACCATTTATCATTGAAAAAAGTTACCTCTAAGTTTTTAAACAATGGAAAGAAAATGGGGGATCATGCATTCATTATGCAAGAAAGAATTCACCAGGCAAAAATGGTCAAAACCTGTGTTTCACATTCTCTACATTCACTTTCAAACAAGGTCAAAATACTAAAAGTGATCAAATCAATCCTTTCCAGTGCATCCTAGACACATTTACAATTAATTTAAACTCAATGTCATATATTCAATGCATTCTGGTGATGGTATACACTCATTTCTTCGCAAACAAGGGACTATTTGGCTCTATATCAGCATGATTGGATGTATATGGCGTAATTTGACCTTTAAAGACAAACAGTGATAATAGAATTATGAATTTTACGCAGTTTGTTCACACCTTTAGTATTAGTCGAATAGTCATTGTAATTAATTATTAGACAATTTGGACGGGAAAAAGACATTGATATAACTGAAAAATTCGAAATTGAAAAAATCGAAATGTGAATCGATTTTAATATGGAACAATGTTAGGATATGTTAGGAACTGCTGTGAAATATCTAAAAACACGGGTAAATAAAGGCTTTGAATGTCAACATAATGATTGTCAAGTGTATCACAATTTCATGCTAAAGTTTGCAGGCAATCCCATATTACGTCTATGGGTGTTTTTGCACTTAAACATTGCACATATCTTTTGGATCATTAGATAAGCTCTCTGACCAAGTTCAGGCTGTCCCGACAAACGATTACAGACTGCCTTGTGTGGGGTCTGGGAGTCAATTTAATTTCTTGTTTAACCCCTTTCCCTCATACGACAATTCTGCAGCAGACGACTTTGAACGTATTTTGTCAAAACATAAAAAATCTCCATAATTGAATGGATAACCTATGAGATAAAGTTGAAAACATTGTGGTAAAAGGAGAATTGCATGTTTTGTGCAATTTCTTCTTTTGTCACTATGTTTTCGAAAAGCTGTCTGCTTCAGAGGCGTCCGAAAGCGTATATATGAGGGAAAGGATTAAGAAGATTTAGATTTAAAGAGTGTTATGACAATATTACAAAGAAATTGTTTACATAAGATTAGAATTATTTTATAAGCATACATGTGTCGGCTTTTCAGCTTGAGGTTGTATATTTTAATTTCTATGCCAAACCCCAACCCTAACCCAGAATGGAAGATTTTGTGGCACATAGATGTTGCCCAGTCTCTCTGTGGCTAAAAAATAAAATTGACCATAATTTTAAACTGTCTGAAATGTGGCTTTTATATTTGGCATTTGTATTCTTTGTGAACAAGAACTTAACCGTTATACCAGTGATTAATCCATTCCCTCATACAGACACTTTCTGAAGCCTCTGCAGCAGGTGACTTTTGGAAAATATTAAGGCAAAAGGAGAAATTGCTCATGATGAGCAATTTCTTATTTTGCCACAATGTTTTTAATTATGATTTTTTCATTTACAAAAGTTTTTCCTCTTTTTGCCAAGACGTTTTCAAATAAGTCTGCCACTAAATTGTTGTATATTGGAAAGGGTTTATCTTGTTTCATTGACCTTTGAGATATTTTGTTGCCACCCAATTCTTGCTCTCAACTTATTCAAAGTCACAGGTCCAGATAAGGAGGACTAAACGTCTCTTTTCCCCATGATATATTTTTTAGTACCCAGCCCGATATGGTGTGGGTACTCAAAAAATGTCAAAGTGAGACGGTTATTTTGAGCACCCACAATTTAGGGTTAAAAAGTCAAATCAAGATTTCAGAACATGAAAAATGTCCTCTATCTCTCGATCTGTAAGCTAATAAGTACTTAGTAATAGTATGTATTACATGAATGTATTAATTGGTATACTTTATTTATATATTACAGAGGATGACCTATCTCTTAGTGATTCTGACAGTGATTAGAGAATGAAGATATCCTGTACACACAGACATTCTCAAACAGGAAGAAACGTTTAAGTGATACAAGCACATAAAATGAAGATGAATCACTTCAATGGAAAAATAGTTAACTTTAACCCTTTCCCACATACATAAATATGCAGCAGACGACTTAGAAAATATCTAGCCAAAGAATATTGGATAAGGGTTATGGGATAGTGTTGGAAATATTGTGCTATCATGAGCAACTTTTTTGTTTGCCACAGTGTTTTCAAAAGTCATCTGCTGTAGATGCGTCAAAAGGCTTCCATATTTGGAAAGAGTTGAATTGCAGAATTGGTGTAATTTCTTAAAGGATTTACCTTTGAATGCATGCCATTTGGAATTTAATTTTGTACTTATCAAAATGACCACAAAAATAATGTCATGTCAGAGGGCTTTTGATGCATCTGAAGTGGAGTCTGGATAGTAACAACGAGTGCTCTCAATCAAGGGTTCTAAAGTTGGAACTCTAACTACGACATTCATATGTTTCCTATGAGTGTCATTTGTCGTCCATCAATGGGCTAAATGTTGGAAGGTAGCCAGTTGCCTGGAAGAAATGTTGTCTGAATTGTATTTTTGAGAAAGCAAGCAAACACTCATAAGGTAAAATGGCTGCCATGATATTACTAAAATACTGTTGAAAATTGTATTAAACTAAAATCAATGAAGCATCATTCTGTAATATAAATGAGCTGTATTCCAGAAAAAACAACATTAATGCATTTGAGGCATGTGTAGATTCAGATCAATATGTGTATCCATACTTAAATCCACAATGATTGTCACAAACATGCGGACTGATCTTGATCTACATTGTACACAAGTGCAGTATAATGTTGTGAATTATGACATACTCAAATGTTGTTTAATGTCATATACAGCAGGATATGGATTAAGTTTGGTCTAAATGAAAAATAAGATATTCTTAAATTCGTTGAAACTAAATCAAATATTAATTAGATTTCCATTATTCTGTTTCATTATATTGCAATGTCGATTAGATTCATAATTGGAACAGATTTCTATTAAAATCAACAATTCTATTTTAGGGAGATTTTTTTTTTTTTTTCAAAAACAAAACAAATTCTTATATCAAACCTTTGGAGAACATAACATGTCTGGATAAATTGGGCAATATGGTAACTGACTATAAGTCAAAGTATTATTATTGCATTGAGTTGAAAACAATGTGGTAAAAAAAGAAAGAGTCTTCATTTGCCATAATGTTTCTTTAACCCTTTCCCTCATACGACAAATCTGCAACAGACAACTTTGAACATATTTTGTTAAAAAATGGAAAATCTCTATAATTAAATGGATAACCTATTACTAAAGGTGGAAAACATTGTGGCAAAAGGAGAAATTGCTGGTTAACCCTTTCCCTCATATAGATGCTTTCTGACGCCTCTGCAGCAGGCAACTTTTCGAAAACATAGTGACAAAAGAAGAAATTGCACAAAACGTGCAATTTCTCCTTTTGCCACAATGTTTTCCACTTTAAGTCATAGGTTATCCATTCAATTATAGAGATTTTCTATGTTTTGACAAAATATGTTCAAAGTCGTCTGCTGCAGAATTGTCGTTTCAGGGAAAGGGTTAAAGATAGTATACACTTGTATTAGGGTATGAATTCAGGAAGACTGCACGAGATTGGGAGTCTTACGAGAAATATTGGTGTTGTTGTGTTCATGTACATGGTGATTTATACATATATTGCATTCATGATTTCTTTTTCAATTTGTTGTTTGTTCATGTACATTGTAATTTATATTGTATTCATGATTTCTTTTTCAATTTGTTGTTTTGATTTTATAAAAATGTGTACATATGTTGAACATGTTTGTTAACCTTTTCCAACATTCAGACGTTTTCTGGCACCTCTGCAGCTGACTACTTGTGATCAAATTCTGGCATAAGAAGAAATTGCTCAAAATGAGCCATTTCAGCTTTATTCACAATGTTTTCAACTCTATTCAATATTTAAATTGTTCTTTAATGAATAGATTTTTCATATTTTTGACAAGATATTTTCAAAGTTGTCTGCTGCAGATTTGTTGTATATGAGAAAGGGTCTATATGCTTTGAAATCTGTAATTTGCTCAATGTGTGATTTAGACTTTTTACAGAGGTGTGAGGAGGAAAGTTGTAACTTTGGTGTTCTCTTTTAGCTCACCTGAGCACGGAGAATGATCAAGTCATTTGTTTGCCCCACAATGTTCTATCCTATCTCTAAATGAGTCAGTGCATGGGAGAAGGTACATTTGACATTTGAGCCGTCCCGCGAGAAAACCAACATTATGGCCTCTGCGTAATGTATCGACACAGATCTAGGCCGACACATTCCGTCTCGGGGGGGATAGAGGTATAGAGTAATGAGTAAATCCACAGGAGGCGACAAGTGTCTATTCGGGTAGGACTGTGCGACATGCTTAAGCTGATTTGGGTCGATACTTAACGCAGAGTCCACAATGTTGGTTCTCTAGGATGGCTCATTTAAATGTTGGTTCAAATCTGCTTCACCTTATAACAATACACACAGGTTGACAGGAGCTTCTTTCAAGCTTATGTAATAATAAGTAAACAATGGCGATCTGATACGTCTTTAATTAAACAATATACATAAGTTGACAGGAGCTTCTTTCAAGCTTATGTAAAAATAAGTAAACAATGACGATCTGATACGTCTTTAATATAACAATATACATAAGTTGACAGGAGCTTCTTTCAAGCTTATGTAATAATAAGTGAACAATGGCGATCTGATACATCTTTAATATAACAATATACATAAGTTGACAGGAGCTTCTTTCAAGCTTATGTAATAATAAGTGAACAATGGAGATCTGATTCGTCTTTTATATAACAATATACATAAGTTGACAGGAGCTTCTTTCAAGCTTATGTAATAATAAGTAAACAATGGCGATTTGATCCATCTTAAATATAACAATATACATAAGTTGACAGAAGCTTCTTTAAAGCTTATGTTATAATAAGTGAACAATGGTGATTTAATCCGTCTAATAACAATATACACAAGTTGACAGGAGCTTCGTTCAAGCTTATGTAATAATAAGTAAACAATGGAGATCTGCTCCGTCTTATAACAATATACACAAGTTGACAGGAGTTTCGTTCAAGCTTATGTAATAATAAGTGAACAATGGTGATTTAATCTGTCTAATAACAATATACACAAGTTGACAGGAGCTTCGTTCAAGCTTATGTAATAATAAGTAAACAATGGAGATCTTCTCCGTCTTATAACAATATACACAAGTTGACAGGAGCTTCGTTCAAGCTTATGTAATAATAAGTAAACAATGGCGATTTGATCCGTCTAATAACAATATACACAAGTTGACAGGAGTTTCGTTCAAGCTTATGTAATAATAAGTAAACAATGGAGATCTGCTCCGTCTTATAACAATATACACAAGTTGACAGGAGCTTCGTTCAAGCTTATGTAATAATAAGTAAACAATGGCGATTTGATCCGTCTAATAACAATATACACAAGTTGACAGGAGTTTCGTTCAAGCTTATGTAATAATAAGTAAACAATGGCGATTTGATCCGTCTAATAACAATATACACAAGTTGACAGGAGCTTCGTTCAAGCTTATGTAAATAATAGATAAACAATGGCGATTTGATCCGTCTAATAACAATATACACAAGTTAACAGGAGCTTCGTTTAAGCTTATGTAATAATAAGTAAACAATGGCGATTTGATCCGTCTAATAACAATATACACAAGTTGACAGGAGCTTCGTTCAAGCTTATGTAAATAATAAGTGAACAATGAAGATCTTGATCTGCACTGTTCCAAATAGTCAACTTGCACCTTTTCCCATGAATGGGCTCAAATTATTGTTTTACTTGTCCAGCTTTCAGTTTTCAATATTTAAGTTAAAGTTTGTAAATGTCTAAATATAGTACACATGCCTAGGAACTGTGCTTACTGAATAAATGGCCCCCTAGTCATAGTTAGTGTTTCACTTCTGTCTCGAAAGCAATATCAAGCGGTTCATTGTGAGAGTTATTCTTCTATAATAACATTTTGACACCTTTGATGGAGACGACTGTAGAAAACATTGTAGGAAAAGTCAAAGCCACAAGTTTCATTTGTCTTCCACCAATGGGCTTATGATCTTGATATATTGGACACTTAACTCTAACACATTCAGGACATGCAGGATGAGAAATAATTCTGCTTTTCATTTAGTTAACCAATCATCATGGAAGCTTGTGAAGAACAGGCATGGCAAATTACCATACATTATGCGATCAATTTTGCCACGCAAGTTCCAAAACTGATAAAGGATGTATTTTACAATAACATGTATAATGAGAAAGAGTAAAGACATTTAAAAATTGTCCAACTTGCAATGCTGGCTTTCTGTTGTTCTTCCATCCTCAGTTTATTCCATTTTTAGCTCTACTGGCCAAAGGCCAGAAGAGCTTATGCCGTGGTGTGGTGTCCGTCTTCTGTGCGTCCGTCCGTAAACAATTGCTTGTGAACGCGATTCAGTCTTCAGTTTTGATTGTATCTCAATCAAACTTATACAGTAGTTGCATATTCATGAGAGCTCGGTTCCTTTCGCAAACCAGCCAGATCTGCCCGTGCAAGACTGGATTATGGCCCTTGAAATTGTCAAAATGGCTATAATAGAGCTTACACAATAAGAGGCTCCATTTACTATCTGATCTTCACCAAACTTACACAGTAGTTAGGTATCTATGAGAGCTTGGTTCCTTTGGCAAACCAGCCAGATCTGGCCATGCAAGACTTGATTATGGCCCTTGAAATTGTCAGAATTGCTATAATAGAGCTTGTGAACGCGATACAGTCTTCAGTTTTGATTATATCTCAATCAAACTTATACAGTAGTTAGAAATCCATGAGAGCTCGGTTCCTTTCGCAAACCAGCCAGATCTGCCCATGCAAGACTGGATTATGGCCCTTGAAATTGTCAGAATTGCTATAATAGAGCTTGTGAACGCGATACAGTCTTCAGTTTTGATTATATCTCAATCAAACTTATACAGTAGTTAGAAATCCATGAGAGCTCGGTTCCTTTCGCAAACCAGCCAGATCTGCCCATGCAAGACTGGATTATGGCCCTTGAAATTGTCAAAAGTGCTATAATTGAGCTTTTGAACACAATAGAGGCTCCATTTACTAGCTAATCTTCATTAAACTCAGATAGTAGTTAAATGTTGATGAGAGCTCGGTTCTTTTCGAAAACCAGCCAGATGTGCCCTTACATGACTGGATTATGGCCCTTGAAATTGTCAAAATTGCTATAATACAGCTTGTGAACCCTTTCGCAAACCAGCTATCCTATCTACACCATACATACATGCTCTGGATGAATGACCAAAGAACCATACCAGTAGAGCATAGGCCCTCGTGGGCCTCTTGTTCATATTAACCATATATTCTTGATAAAAAACAAATCTGACACAGAACACTTTGAAAACCTCCTGACGAAACATGGATAGTTTTAGGGATTAAAGTACAATTATCATATTGAGTTGGAAATATTGTTATACTTTTGCTGCAATATTTTGAATAGGCGTCTGCTGCAGATATATCAAAATGCGTCTGTTGGAAAGAGAATATGGCCCGTTTCCATGGCTGCATGTGTGAAGAGTTGGGTGTTTTAACCCTTTCCAACCTGCAGACGCAATAACAGCAGATGACTTTTGTAAACATTGTGGCTAAAGGTGAAATTGCTCATGATGAGCAATTTCTCCTTTGGCCACACTTTTTTAAACTTTATATAACAATTGAGCTATCGTTTATGGAGGTTTTTGTCACTGTTTTTTAAAGTCGTCTGATGCAGATTTGTGGCATGTGGGAAAGGGATAACAAGAGGACAAAGATTGTTCGGTGAGCTGGCTGTCGTGATATCACTAAAGTATTGAAGACACATCCAACTGGCAACAGTACGATATTGGCCACATCACATGGAAACAGACCTTTGGGAGATCCAGATAAGCTTACACATTCGCTATCTAGTCATACAGTATTGTGAGCAATAACAGGATGCACTCTGAAACATAGTGATATTTCATAGTTTCCGAAGAAGAGCTCCGGTAGCGACGCGGGGCTGTGAGTTCGAAGCCCAGCTCGGTCTACATTATGTTTGACGTTGGACATTAATCTTTTCTTATCACTATAACCCTTATATTTCAGTTATAATAATGCCTGCCCTGCAGCTGGCAATAATACTCTCAAAGACAGACTGTATCCATATTTCACCATGTATTTTGTCACAACATCTATATTAGGTAGCTCAGTCGGTAGTGACGCAGGCTGTCTATCCATGGGTTGTGAGTTTGAACTTCAAACCTAGGCAGTTTTACCGACGTTTGACAAATGTAAATGGGATACACATCATTTGTTTTCCACCAATGGGCTAATAGTATTATGTGGAAAAGCAATCAATTGCTTCGATAGACTTATGAGAAAGCTATGAACATGGGTTGGTGAACTGGCCGCCTTGATATGACTGAAACATTGTTGTAAACGGCGATTAACTCCACTATGACCCAACCCTTCCATTGCCAACTTTGGGGCTTATCAGGCTATCTAGCGATCTTTATCTCCGAGCAATACTGGCGTTTACATAAGCTAGTTTACAAGGTATCTGTCGCTGTCCGCTTGGCTTGATAAGCTAAGGTAAGCTATGGGGGTCATAAAATGTCTGGGGGCAGGGGCGTGAAGATACCCTGCTGAGATGACAATATACCGCACAGACCAATACACAGGCATTTCATCTTTCTGAGGCATCAAATTTTACATAAATGTTCCAAAAGGACCAAATTCTATTTAAAAAATAATGATTTCCATTAGTACAAATGAAAGAAAAAACAAGTTTGCATCTTGAACCGTTTGAAATGAAGCGATCGGATATTTTGAAATAACTGTTGGGTGCCCAACAAAAACCTAAAAAAGGACTAAAATGTAAAAACCATAGAATCATACTAAACAAAAAATCGTAACATATTCGTTTGAAATGAAATGATCCATTCATTAACTAATGTGTAGGAGCAATTCATATATTCCCCCTATATAACTCAATAGGAGCTTTCGAGACACCGGATTTCCCGAAAGTTGGCAATGCTAATGTCAGTTTTCTTGTTTCTTCGTATTTCCATCAAACTCGACGTAAGTTTAGAACACTCAACTATAACACTGTACTACAGTACAGGACAAACTGTTAACCATTTCCCACGTACAGACGCTTTCTGAAACTACAGCAGACGACATTATTTATCAAAATGAGCTGTGAAGTAATAAATGAATTGCCTATTTTTATATACATTAACAAATCAGGATGTGCGTGAGAGAGGGTACTATAAAGTTAGATCAGTGACGGCATTTATGGTGAACGACACAATGGCCCATTTATACATTTATACATTTATAAATTTTATATTGAAGATAAAGCCACATATTGAAACATTACACGTTTATTAATGGTAATATTCGGGATTTTGTAACAGATACAATTTATACATAAATGGACCACGTCATAAAAAAAGATGATGTATGTTTGCTATCTAGTGTTTTGTCGTGCACGCATTTCTGAAGATCGGTATTGACCAGCAACCGGTTATCCGAGCATGACATTTGATTGAAATTATTATAAATGTCGAAACCTCCAAAGTTATTAGACAAAGGGTAGAACATAACAGCACGTAAATTTAATGTAGTATTGAAGAAATGTTACCAATCTGACGTAGGGTCCACTACTCAGTAAAGCACCATTTGTACATATTTTGTTCTTATTGTCAGGAGTCTAGTAGGCTGTAAACTTTTCCAGCCAGGAATTTTGCAGGAAGGAAAGGTAGTCACCAAGATCAGCCTGCGCAGTCAAGAATAGATTTAAGGAATAAGGGTTTTAATTACACACCGATTGCTGTGGGCAGAGATAAAGGGTTGTTTAATTCTTTGTCTTTATTGACGTGTTTTACCCTCGTGCTCGACATTTATTGTCATTTGGCTAGAAGCTATCGTTTACTCAAATATTTAATTTAATCTCCATTAGCAGACGATCTATTGTTGTGCAGATTATTCTGATATCTTATGGTCTCTCTATTAATGGGTTGGTTGTTTAATCCTTCCCAGTGCGGTACATAACGCTTTATCAAACCACCAAGCGCTGCAGGCTATATCACTCCATGTTTAGATAAGTTTGTGTTGTTTGTTGGCGTTGTTTGTCCTCGCACTCGGCATTTGGCGAGCAAAGCTATCGTTGTGGATTCTTATAAGAGTTTAGATAAGAATAAATTGATTTATATTTATAGTTCTATACCCCTTTGGACTAACTTTAATTGATTTCATTTATCTTTACATAGATTATCTTTATTAGTCGCCGGGCAGAAGCCCGCGACTTCTATTTTTAATAGCTTTTCGGAAATCACATGGGAGGGCGGCTTATTATTAGAAAGAAACAAATCTAGATGATTTGAACATATTACAATTGTGGTTGTTTACGAACACTAATAAATGACACATCTAAAATGAAATAAATATTCCGATTTTTTAATGTTTGCAGTTTTTTTTATTTCACTCGCATTTAAGTTTTTTGTCTTATTTACGAAGACAAAAGTGGTCCCTTCAAGACGTGAACCAACACCCCCTAATGCAGACTCTTATGTGTCATCATTGAGGTCAATTTCGGATTCTCCTTTTAATAGCAATTTTAACTTACTAAATGTTGTTTTCATGTTCAAAGAGATGTCTTGATTTGTGTAGAATTCATTTAATAATGTTAATCCATGAATATCTAAAGTAGGAACTGTTTCTAAGCTAAATATAGACCCTATTCTGTTGTGTAGTTTCGTGACCTTTAACATCGATTTTCGCGCATGCGCATTTCGATATGAAAAAGCGAGTGATATTATTTTATTTTAGACAAGTACAAGACGAATGTTTGACGCAAAGCGTCAAAGAGAAGCCGCAATATTTCGTTGTACATGTAGAAATAAGAAAAAAAGAACATTTTTAAATCCACAAACAATAGAACAATTTAAACTGTAGACGGTAATGCTGATATATTTCTCCTTTTGAAGACTTTTGTTTTCTTCAAATTACCTCCCTTTAAAGCAATACCAGGATATTTACCTTGTGATTCGAATAATATTGACAAACATTGAAATTATATGAATGAATACTATTATTTAAATAAGTAACAACAGCAAAATTAAATTTAAGCCAGATAAATGTGTACACATTTCGTTAATTTTTTATAGATACCCTAATGTATAGGTATGTATATAAAATTTATAAGCAAATGTTTTCATAACTGCGTTCCTAATGATTGAATAGACTAAGGAAAGTCAAGAATACATAAATAAATCAATGCAGTCTTTTCCGGCGACACTGATGCCTTGCATCAACTTTCTCTTGTCAAAATAGTATAATGCAAAAGTTTAAGACAAAGAATAAGAAAACAATATGCATAAACAAACAACTGCTCAGTCTGAGAATGGCGTCCCTGTTTTCAAAAGTCCCTTGTTTCAAGAGTATGTATGAGGGGATTTTGAAGTACAATTGACAGAAATATATATTCAACAAGGGTTGCTGCAAGATACAGCAATTGGATGTTATCGCGGGAATCAGCATTTTATGACTTAAGAAATACTGTTTGATTCGAAAAACACGAAATCCGCTTTTAAGTATATGATATAAATATATGATAACAATAGTTTTTTAGGTAAATACGTAAAACGAAAACAAATATACCTTTGATCAACGTGTTGATCTCGATCTCCAAAGATTATTGTAAACATTTGTCTGCGCAATAACTTCGCATTTATGAAAATATTCCCATGTTTCTGATATTAAAACCCCGGTGGTGCTCAGTGATGTTACATAGACTCCGCTCTGGTATATATTTGCCACGGTAGTGACGGTGCGGAGGAGAAACCTAGTAGGCCGTAGTAAAACGGGATGAACGCAACAAAACGTGACAGTACGTAATAGGCCGTAAAACAACTTGGAGGCGGTTCGTAGTGGGACGGGAAGAGTTCCGGCGTGTGACGGCTTACGGGCCCGACGCGCTACGGCGCGTTGCGTTCTACTACGGTCTGACACGTTAAATTACGGCGCGTCCCGGCGCGTTGCGTTCTACTACGGTCTGACACGTTAAATTACGGCGCGTCCCGGCGTGTTGCGTTCTACTAAGGTCTGACACGTTAAATTACGGCGCGTCCCGGCGCGTTGCGTTCTACTACGGTCTGACACGGCGCGCACGGTTCCCCCCACCCCCGTCCTGCACCACCCCCACCATTACAGGAGTAGGAGCAGCCTGAAGATCCTCGCCGTTCACCGCCGCCGGATGAAGAGGAGCGTGCTGTTGCTGCTGACCCGGTCCCTGAGCTGGAACCTGAACTTGAGGCTGAGGAGGCTGAAGAAGACGCACCTGATAGGAGGAGGGCAGCCACCAAGATCATCACCAACTTATCGGAGGATGAGAAGGAGCTCAACAGTGACTTCCTCCATCAGAATCCCACGCCGTTCTCCAAGTGGCTGGCTAGTTACAAAGACGCGGCGGCGAAAGACAGACTGTGGATCGAGCGAACACTTCATCCTTGTAGGCTTCCACGATGGCCTTGCACACTTCTGGCACCATATGGCAGATGGCTGCTTTACTGCACCGGAACACATAGGAGAGTGACGAGTAATTGTCACCAGAGGCCAGATATCTCAAAGTCACTGACAGCTTCAGTCCAGGTGTTAGGGCAAAGTGGAACTTCGTGTCTTGTATCTCGATGGCTGGTGTTACTCTTTCCGGCATCTCGTCGAAGAGCTCTAGAGGCATCCTCGGGTAGTTTCTGGTAGGCGTTGACATCTTCGGTGCGGAGTTCTCGGGTGAGAAAGGTTGAGTAGTGGCGCAGCTGCTTCCTTCTGTTTTCCGATAACCATTCGTGCACCCCCATGGATCTTGGCCTTCTCATCCGCCTTTTTCGCCTTCTTCCTGATTGCTGCACTCTGGCAGTACCTCTCTGCAACTGCCTTCTTCTTGCTGACGCAACGACTGGATGTATGCACCCAGCAAACATGCAAACACAAAGAGGGAGGGAGGGAGGGAGGGAGGGAGGGAGGGAGGGAGGGAGGGAGGGAGGAAGCGAGGGAGGGAGGGAGGGAGACAGAGACAGACATAGAGAGACAGAGCGAGACAGAGAGAGACAGAGACAGAGACAGAGAGAGACAGAGAGACATATAGACAGAGAGAGGGAGAGAGAGAGAGAGAGAGAGAGAGAGAGAGAGAGAGAGAGAGAGAGAGAGAGAGAGAGAGAGAGAGAGAGAGAGAGAGAGAGAGAGAGAGAGAGAGAGAGAGAGAGAGAGACAGACAGACAGACAGACAGAGACAGAGAGAGAGAGAGAGAGAGAAAGACAGAGAGAGAGACAGAGACAGAGAGAGGGAGAGAGACAGAGACAGACATAGAGAGACAAAGAGAAGCTAGAGAGGGAGGGAGGAGAGAGAGAGAGAGAGAGAGAGAGAGAGAGAGAGAGAGAGAGAGAGAGAGAGAGAGAGAGAGAGAGAGACAGACAGACAGACAGACAGACAGACAGACAGACAGACAGACAGACAGACAGACAGACAGACAGACAGACAGACAGACAGACAGACAGACAGACAGACAGACAGACAGACAGACAGACAGACAGAGAGAGAGAGAGTGTGAGAGAGAGAGAGAGAGAGAGAGAGAGCTAATGAGAGAGAAAGAAAGAAAGAGAGAGGGAAGGAGCGAGGGAGGGATGGATGGAATGAGGGAGAGAGAGAATCAGACAGACAGACAGACAGACAGACAGACAGACAGACCGGTTAGTGGTTAGCGTCGGCGATTTGAAGTCGAGAGTCCAGGGTTTGATCCCCAGTCGCGGCACGGCGGTCCTTAGACAAGGCACATTTCCTAGCCTAGTACTGGTTTGTTGACTAAGGGATCATGAATAAGTGACGTAATGTTGAATGTTGAAAACGGTGTAACACCCAAATAAAAGACATATATACATGATAAACGATTTTTTAAAAGGTTTTCAAAAGGGTTGAACTCCAGTTGTTGTTTGAACCCTTCCCTCGAATATAGACAAATCTTAATCAAACTACTCTGAGAACATCAACTTAAACAAATGTTATAATCATTAAAATAAACGTATTTTATGATAAATAAAATGATTATGTCGTTGCGGTGAATCAAAAGTTAATATATTAAATAAAAGTTATTAGTCATCGTGGAAAAGTCGTGTTCTTTTAGGTGATTTCAGTCAAGAGAGCGATCAACACATGTATCTCTAAACTATTTGTACAATAGCCAATTAGCCAATATTGTTTAGTAATAATTATCGAAGCTAAACCTCTACCTTTTCCTCCACCACTTTAAATATAATTCCCTTTATTTGACACTGGATACGACATAGCGATTGCGCTTTCTGATTGGTGGTTGGTTTATTATTCAATTGTCAAACTTGCTACTATTGTTTTATTGTTAACCCTTTCCCTCATATAGACGCTTTCTGACGCCTCTACAGCAGACGGCTTTTTGAAAACATAGTAACAAAAGAAGAAATTGCACAAAACATGCAATTTCTCCTTTTGCCACAATGTTTTTTCACTTTTTTTCATAGGTTATCCATTCAATTATGGAGATTTTCTATTTTTTGACAAAATACCTTTAAAGTCGTCTGCTGCATAATTGCCGTATGAGGGAAAGGGTTAAACATGCTTGAATTAGTTTGCCCAGATATAACATTATATCTACCTGGCATTAAACAAATACAATGCTTTTTTCAATTCACTTCCGTAATGTAATCATGTTCCCCATACTGAGTGAAATGTGGTGTTTGGACCGAAGGATACCGCAATGCTGCATACAAAACAAACACAAAAATGATCGTAGAACAGAGTAGAAAACGGTACAGGAAAAAAAATGTTTCGGAATACTCATGGTTTTATCATGCACTTATCTACGTCCCTGGTTTTATTTTTAGAATGCATTACTTATCAATGTGAGAAAAGTGGAATTTGGTTGTTACAGGCAATATCTGTTCCCCAAAAATTCTCTCAAAAGTCGACGGTGTAGCATTGAAAGGTAGTTACTTGTGGTAAATTGCTTATTTAGTTGAAAATTCACTATAAATTCGGCTGTTTTTCACTTGGAAATGTTTAAATATGTTCCTGATAAAACCCTAGCATTAACTGATTGTTTAAGACATCACTGTAAATAACATTTTGAATATGTCATAAGATAAATGAGAGTTACTCTGTACGTGTAGTGTACCTGGGGCAAAATCCAATCAGGGGAAGGGTACATGAAAGAGGTCGGATAAATAACATTTTGTTGTGTGTATTTCTATAGCCAATTCAATGTACTTCAATGTCAAAAAAAAACCGTGTCGTATTGCGTTAATTAGTCCCTAACCCTTTCCCTCATATAGACGCTTTCTGACGCCTCTGCAGCAGACGGATTTTTGAAAACATAGTGACAAAAGAAGAAATTGCACAAAACGTGCAATTTCTCCTTTTGCCACAATGTTTTCCACTTTTTGTCATAGGTTATCCATTCAACTATGGAGATTTTCTATGTTTTGACAAAAAAAGTTCAAAGTCGTCTGCTGCAGAATTGTCGTATGAGGGAAAGGGTTAAAGAACAGCGCTCGTATAGAAGTCTTCTAGACCTCAACTATCGGATATCAACTGAGTATGAAATGTTTATGGTTGAATTCATCATTAAGTATTGGACATTTAGATAGTTTGATTAGATGAATAGAAGCAGTGGACAACGACACACGAGTTCAAACATGTGATAACAATAAAATGGTTTAATAATTATGATATCTGGATACACCAATAACTTTAATGCTAGTCAGTTGTGCTTGGTGTTTATTACGGACTGGTTTCGAAGCGTTTAATCTTGAATTTTGCAAAGTGCTAACATCGATTGAATCAAACACATGAAGACATTTGTAACATTCATAGTATAACTTATACATATTATCTAAGCCATTGTGAATTGTGTAGCTAGTCTAGAGTTTTGAGGGATTATTGCTGTATGTTAACACCAACTGTTCGTTTGTTCGGTGCTTTATATAAGCAAACACAGACACCCACCAATATATATATGAAGTATTAAATTGAAGATGCCTTTAAATTTGATTTGAAAATTTAATCAAGTAAATAAGACAAAATAAACGATAAAATAAAGAGACTAAAACATTGAACTCGTGTCAGTTTAACATTTGAATATTCAGTAATACATATACCTCGAGGACCTTAGTTCAAGTTTAGACAATGAGAAACTCGGTACGTTATGTGATTGGCGTGGTTATCACCCTGTTACTGGTGCTAGTGGTGATCTTATACTTTTCGCCGGTAACAGTTCGGACTTTCGTATTCAGCAAAGACTTGCAAATACCAGAATGCCAGGATGACAGAGAATCGATTCATCCATTGGAGGATTTTAGAAACTATCCTTGTCTAGGAAAAGATCAGAGTGAACCGAATGATGTGCTTCCTGCAGGATGCGTGCGCACCGTGTGCCAGGACAAGTTGTGGGGGATGGCCGATGTCAAGGCCAAGCACTGCGTGCCACTGAAGCAAACAAATCAAAACATATGCACGTATGACCCTAGTCTGGACATTGTATCGAATAACATACATACACAAGGTCAATGGGAAGGGAAATTAGTTGACATAATGATGAATACTTTAAAAGCAAATCCTCAATTAGTATTTTTAGATCTAGGTTGTAATATTGGTGTGTACACTATCGCGGCAGCTTCCATACACACACGAACATATTGTGTTGATGCCAACCCAGAAAATCTAAGACTCGTTTCTAAATCGATAAGTCTTGGACATTTGGAAGATTATACAACACTCATTTGGAATGCACTGTCCGATCATCGCGGTGAGGTTGAGTTCAAAGTTATCAAAGGCAATGCTGGAGCATCCCGAATCGGAGACATTACCAAGTATAAATTGACTTTGTTAAAACTGATAAGGACGAATGCTATATTATTGGATGATTTACAATGGATGCTTAAAGGGAAAGAAGTCTTTATTAAAATCGACATAGAATCATATGAACTATTCGTTCTGAAAGGTGCGTCAGAATTTTTTAAAAACGTGAACGTTAGGTTCATACAAATGGAGCTATTAGAACCCGAGACATTTCATGCAGTGGTAGATTTACTTTATATATGGGGTTATTTGGTGTTTAGGGACCCATCGGGTACAGAAAGATTGGACCGTAAAGACTTTCCTCATAAATGGCCCGGTGATGTTTATTTCATTAAAATAGCATATTTGTCTTCCTAATAAAAACGGGGCAATGGTCTACCCATTTATTTCAATCATTGTCGTATGGTATACCTACTAATATGGGCCGTCTCGCGAGAAAACCAACATTATGGCCTCTGCGTAATATATCGACCAAGATCTGCTTGCGTAGTCCGCACAGACTGATCCGGGTCGACACATTCGGTATCAGGGGGATAGAGGTATAACGTTATGATTCCTGAAACAGAAAATATACAGGAGGCGAAAATTGTCTATCCGGGTAAGCCTGCGCGGCATGCTTTATGCTGATCCGGGTCGATACTTTACGTATACTCCACACTGTTGGTTTTCTCGCACTAAATTGTGACAGAACAGCTGTATCATGCTGTTCCGTGTAAGATTATAGGGGCCTGGCACTCTTATTTTCACATTGTTTGAAATCGTGGAAGGCATGGGAACTTCTTGATGTGTGGTTGTAAATTGTATCATTTTAACAAATACACAGCTCTGGGAAATACATGTTAACACTGAGGGTGGACTGCGCCCGTTCCCTTTTGTACAAATATAATACAAAGATACAGAAACAGTAAGCACTATTCTTTATAGCCCTTCTTACAAATAGAACATAAATGTGCATAGACATATGGTAGTTTTCCCGCATCCGGCATCCATTAGAATAAACAGAATACAGTATCATTTATCTGGCGGAAAATGTCGAGCTAAACAGCGTTAGAATAGCGGTGACATGCAGTTCCGCGTGGAGCAATGGTATAATACAAACAACCATACGAGTTTCTACCAATAAGAGCCGTTCCAAAAGGAAATCAACACTGTTGACTAAGCGTAAAGTATCGACCGGATCAGCCTAAGCATGCCGCTCTCAGGCTAATCTGGACAGACACTTTTCGCCTACTGTGGATTTTCTGTTTCAGGAATAATTTCTTTATACCTCTATCCCCCTGATACGGCCTGGATTCGCCTGCGCGGATTGTGCACTGTGATCTGGGTCGATATATTACGCATAGTACATACTTGTTGGTCTTCTCGTGGAACTGCTGATATACAAGTATATGAATGGTACTCTATGATAACCAACTTGAGCGTAATTATTAAAGTTTAGATAAGAATCAGCATGCACATCGAGGGCTTGGTGTGAAACGGTTGTAACTTAAATTGGTATTTTTTTACCAAGGTTAATCACCTCGCCATAAATTCTTTATAAGCGTTAAATAATTTTACTTGGTAAACAATGGAAATTTAGGTGCCATTGCTCGTTCTGAGCAATGGCACATAAATTTGCATTGTTTACAAAGGGATCAAAATTGCCCCTAAACCAGGGTTTTCAAAATAGGTTTTTAGTTACAACCGTTTCACGCCAAGCCCTCGACATACACGCACCATTTAATCACAGTTTATGTTTATGGAAACATTCTGTGGCTGAATGGAGAACAGATCAGAGACAGACTAGTCTGGTTTGGTGAGCTGACTGATTTTGATCTACAGTGGTCGCAACTACCTTATAGTTGTTTTTTACACAGTGCCGCTCATATATAGCAATGACAGTTATGATAGTTATGACAGGTATAAAGAATAGTTGTATCTGTCTATTTCAATTTATGTTCTAGTTGTACAACGGGAAAAAAGAATAGTTATATCTGTCTATTTACATTCATGTTTTAGTTGTACAACGGGTAAAAAGAATAGTTATATCTGTCTATTTACATTCATGTTTTAGTTGTACAACGGGTTTAAAGAATAATACTATCTGTCTATGCACATTTATCTTTTATTTCTACAACATATATTAAGAATAATAATATCTGTCTATGCACATTCATGTTCTAGTTGTACAACGGGCATAACACATACTTCTATCTGTCTATGCACATTTATGTTCTAGTTGTACAACGGGTATACAGAATAATACTATATGTATATGCACATTTATGTTCTATTTGTACAACAGATATAAAGAATAAACTATCTGTCTATGCACATTCATGTTCTAGTTGTACAACGGGTATACAGAATAATACTATATGTCTATGCACATTTATGTTCTATTTGTACAACGGGTATAAAGAATAATACTATCTGTCTATGCACATTTATGTTTTAGTTGTACAACAGGTATACAGAATAATACTATATGTATATGCACATTTATGTTCTATTTGTACAACGGGTATACAGAATAATACTATATGTATATGCACATTTATGTTTTAGTTGTACAACAGGTGTAAATACTAATACTATATGTCTATACATATTATGTCCTAGTTTTACAACTGGTATACAGAATAAAACTATCTGTCTAAGCACACTTATGTTCTATTTGTACAATGGGTATACAGAATAATAATATCTGTCTATGAACATGTCTATGAACATTTATGTTCTATTTGTACAAAGGGTATAAAACAGAATACTATCTGTCTATGAACATTATGTTCAATTTGTACAACGGGTTTAAAGAATACTACTACACGTATAGTTGTACAACAGGTACATGTATAAATAATCAATATATGCCCATGCATATCTATCTTCTATTTGTACAATGGGTATAAAGATTAATAATAGCTGTCTATGCATTTATGTTCTAATTGTACAACATATATAAAGTATACCACTTTCTGTCTATGCACATTTATGTTCTATTTGTACTTCAGTTATACAGAAAACTACTATATGTCTATGCACATGTATGTTCTTTTTGTACAAGGGCTATACAGAATAATACTTACTGTTTCTGTATCTTTGTATTCTATTTGTACAAAATGTATAAAGAGGCTGTCATCATTTGAAACCATTGTTGGGACAAAAAGAAATTGGTCACCATGAGTAATCTCTTCTTTTTCCCGAAATGTTCTAAACTATTTTTAATATTAACTGAAATGGGTTAATATTTATAGTCACTTCTAAAAGGTGTGTATCTCTATTGTATGTGATATTTACATTTATATGTACATTGTATATATACAATCCTACGCATACCCCCTCCGTCTTTAAATACATCAATATAGTTAGAATAAATAATGTACATTCCTTTCCTTTGTCTTTAATATTTGTATTGTATGATAGTTTTGTAACACAATTACACATGAATTGACTTTTTTCAAATCGGGCCGGTTCTTTTGGGAAAGAATATGTTCACATGAAAAACAGCCCCGCCCCTGGTGGCCATGTGCAATTTCCAACGAAAAGAGTAAACAAATAGTACGAAGCATATAGTTTGATACCTTCATAGATGGAGATTTTCCATATTTTAGCCAAAATGTTTTAAAAGTCGTCTGCTGCAGATTTGCTGTTTATGGGAAAGCGTTATTCTTATGTAGTGAATGTTCCTGCGAATGAATCTCGTGAGAATGTTTCACCAACTCTCAGTCAAGGCAGTCTCTAGTTGCTGCATATAACGGTTGAACTAGACGTCCCGCGTACTGAGCGCGTCTCATGCATGCTCAATAGGGGACACATCTGGTGACACAGTAAACAAGAACAGCGTTTGCACACGATGATTTTGCAGATACTACAGATATTCAGATTTCACCTACGTTTAGAAAAGAAAGATATTTATCTTTGTTAACACGATTGTTCAGAGTCATAAATTATTGTCCTCTACATAGGGGTCGAATTTTGTTGAAATGATACAGTCAACTTTAACTGACAAAATGAAGAAGAAATAGGTCTTCTTTGAGACCATTCAAGTCTGGAAATATTTCACAGGTGGTTTAAATGGGCTTCATGTCGCTTTCAATAGTACATCAGTTATATCACGATTGTTCCAGTGTATATTACTTTTACTGCTGGTATGTTTATTATGATACCATAGCACCAGTCCACGTGCTACCCACGCAGTCCTGATGTCAAAGAGAAAGCCACTACCACCATTTTAGAGTATATGGTATGATCCGATCCGGGATGGATTTTGTCTCTCACATTCTCGTGGTTTTACCTTGCACCGTTTAAGTATTTTAATCAGGCGCGTATCCAGGCATATGCACGTACGCAAATGCCTTCACTTCGTCAGAAAAACAAATTGAAACAAGCAAATTCAGAGAATTATGGTCCCCCGCCAGGGTCAAGGTCACAAGGTCAAAAAAATTGGTATTGATGGAAAGGGGTTGTCACAAGGAATACACATGTGAAATATGAAAGCAGTACCTATTACGGTTCAGAAGTTATGACCAAGGTTAAAGTTTTTGTGACAGCGTGACGGAGGGACTGACGGACTGACGGACGGACTGACGAATGAGAAATAATAGCTAAAGCGGGGGACAACAAGGTTCAAATATGCAATAAAAACTGAAGGCTGAGGGGGGTAAGGGCTATGAAGAAAGAACGGCCTCGGTGGTGTTATGGTTATGATGTCCGCCTCGAGAGTGGGCGACCAGTGTTTAATCCCGGGTGGGTCTTACTTGAAAGTGGTACTAGTTATTTCTTTCCATGGTGCTAAGTGTTGCAGACGCGTGGACTGTCGTAAGGATCAGCTTCAAATCAGTACTGATAATTTACACAGGAAACGACGTAAAATGACTGAAATACTGTTTTGGGCAATGTATCATTTCCCAAAAACATTTGTAAACGTGGAAGACAGTGGAGCAGAGGTAGAGCGTCGGCCTTTTGTACCAAAGTTCCCAGGTTCGAATCCCATGATTATCGGGTTTTGCCTTTGGGATTTCTCCACACAAACGGCGCGAGTACTGGTTAAGTATCCAAGAAGCAGACATCGAGCGTGATTAATATAAGCTTAAAGCTTGTTTCGCAATCGATGTAAAATAAATAAGTTTAAACTAAACTAAACGTCATCTGTTTCATCGAAAGAGTTTTATGTGACAGATAGATATACATTTGTTATGTTTGTTTTAAACTGCGGCCGTTAGTTAAAGGTTTCATACACAGATTTACATCTGAAAGTAAGCCAACATGCATGTACATCTTTGCTATATACTGTTTAGTTTATTTATTCAACAAACCATGTGGCAACAAGTTACAAACATTAAACATACAAAAAATTACACTGAAACATGGCAGTATGTCAATTTGTTTAAAATAAACATATCATATCAAGAAGCCCATGCACTCTATCAGAGCACTAGATGATGGGCACAATTCATGTTCTTAAATCAGTATTAGAACTTCGAAACAGTTGGTGCTCTTTCTCTAAATACTAAGGTCTGAAAGAATATGGAACGTCTTGCTACCATACGCCTACTTAATATCAACGAGCTTTATCATCGGAATTAACCTTGGATCCGTGAGCTAAGTACATCCTGCAAGAGAAGTATTGTATCCTGTGATTGTTCCTTTCCTGTGAGTGTTCATTTCCTGCAACGTTCGATTTAAAACCACAATAACCAACAGGGAAAACAAAGATATGTCTATACATAAACGTCCAGTTATTGTTTGCTCTATTTGAATTTTCGCCTGATATTCAATTAGTAGATCAATGGACGAGAGCTCAGCCCCGGTGGCTCAATCGGTAGCGACGCGGGCTTCCAATATAGGGGATGTGAGTTAGAACTCGTTTGACAAAAGTTACTGTGACTCGCGTCATTCGTTTTCCATTATTGGGCTTATAGTCTTTTAGGAAAACCAGCCAGTTGCTTGAAAAGTATGGTGAGGAAAAGCCAGAAAGCGCATGAATATGTCAACTGGCCGCCGTGATATGACTGCAAAATGAGACGGCTTTAAACCCTTATCAATCAATATATCATAGGGCGAGAACATATCTGAAATCACGGATGATTAACTCAGCAGGATGAGGGTTAATTCTTTACCTGATATAAACGACTTCCGACAGCTTATGTTTGCAACATATAAATTTTGAAAACATTGTTGAAAAGGGAGAATTACCTCAAAACATGCTATTTCTCCTTTAACCTCAATTTTCCCCCGAAAGGTTATCAACTTTTTAAAATTTCGAAGATTCAATTTTTTCCACGGATGTTTGCAATCCAGACGAATCAGTCAAACTGGAAGCAGACATCGAGCGTGTTAATAAAACATGAATCGATGTATAATTAAGTTTAACCTAAATCTAGGCAACATGTTTTTAGCTCTGATTTCAAAATTATATTTGTGAACACTGCTAAATTACACATTTTAATTAATTTATCTATATAGATTAACAGAGAATGGAGACGAGTATCGGTCAGTATGTGAATATGCGGGAGGTAATTTACCTAACTAGATCAATTCTAACAATGATCCAGGCTATTGGTTGTTCAAAAAAAAGCGCCCACCACTTAGCACAGATAATATGTATTCCATGTAATCACAAACAAATGTGTGATATATTCAGGTTATCCTATGAAACTTGCCAAGAACTCGGATGTCTTCAACTAATTGCGTTTAACTAGCACATGTCCGAGCGTTCAGTGTGTTAGGGCAATCTTATACACCCCAGATTCCCCTTTGTTCCATGGAAAAAATATAGATTGTGTTAAAATCATGAAAACATAATCGTTCTGGTTTTTATTGTTTATTTATTTACAGGCGATGCAATACATCTGCTTATGGTTATGCCTAGTTTATGAATTTTGTATGTGGTAAAAAGATGATCCTAGAATGCACCAGATGCAATGTTGAATTTTAAAAAAATCCTGGGGGAGCATGCACGTCTGTGCGTATACTTGATTTTAATCCAGCTACGCCCCTGCTAATTTAATGTTTTATATCTTACGCATTCATTTTGAATTTCTACTTAAGGGCATATTCGAAAGTTTTGACCTATTTGTCCAATACCACGTTGTCCTAGTTATTTAGCTCTGTCATCGCTAAATAGATATATTTGTTCATCATTTTAGAAAGATATATATTCCTAGTTTTAGAAGAGAGCCTCAATATTACGATGTTTTTTTAGCTTAGCATAGTGACCTAGTTTTTGACCGAGGATGACCAGTATTTGAATCGAATCGCGACTTCTGACAAAGTTTCAACATGCTTAAATTAAAAAGGAGGCTTCACGAGTGTTAAGTTAACACGATTCTTTTTAATTTAGACTTGTTACCGGCCATGACACATATTTGAATATAACCTAGATATCATCGCGACCATTTTTCGGACAAAGTTTAAACATGCTCAAATAAAAAATGTGAGTGAGCTAAAACTATACAGCAATGGCGATCTTTTAATACGATTTGATCGATGCATTACACCAAGGAGGCTGTGAGCATTACTTCAGGTGTTTTTGTGCAAGCATAATTTTAGTAAAATAAAAGTGAACTACTATTGAATATATCCGTTTACAGATTTCATTGTTTTGTTTCATAAATAAATTATTCCGCATCGAACTATTTGTTTCGGCGTTGTTGCCTGTGTTATTATGTCTCAGTTTGATCACGGCGTTTCCTGGGTACATCAGCCAGTCAGTCGTTATGCTAACCTCACTACCCTTAGCGCCAAGGAAGGCATCCATTACTATAATTTGGTATGACCCGGGCAGGGATTGAACCCGTGACCTCCGACACCCGAGGCGGACGCTCTACCGCTACAAAACGAGGCGGTGTGTTATTAGGAACGTAGTATCTCCGAAATCCATTTATTAATTGTTGACTCTGGAACGGTTCTCTGTCGACAAATAATCTCCAGTGACCGCTGTCAGAGGATTTCAAGCCAACTTTATTTTGTAAAAGTCATGGCTGCCAGGGAATGAGGATTGTTTCCCGTTTATGTCAATAGTGCATAGTTTAACAATACTATCGCCGTATTACCCTATACTGCTACGGTAGGGGCACGTAACACCAGACTATTGGATCCAATTCAAAGATTTAAACCATCTTCATTGGTTGAAAATAAAATGATGGACGCTGAGATCGGGGCTATTTTACAGTATATGCTCATATAAACTATGAAAGTGTTCTTTTTTATTACAATACTTATTTCAATGAAAGTTATACTCTATCATGGTTTTGAGCCTTTTCTTAATTGCTCAGACTATGAAAGTAAGTTGCTTGCGCCAGTTGTCATGCTTCATGATACTCAGGTGTATGATATTCAATATTCTCGTCTCTGAAAAATTACCCATACTGTTGAACAGTGACAACTTCCAGTCTTATCAGTGATATTATATTCGGCATTCGTGTCAAGTCTTGACCTTGACATGTGTTAACGACATTTATTTCTTATCGAAAAGGACAACGTGGAAGACGTCTCAGCCATGGCACAGCTGTTTATTGTAAGATTTAATTTATAACCCTTTCCCAACATAAAACGAATCTACGGCAAACAACTTCGAAAACATATCGGAAAAACATAAGGAATATATATATTTATTAAATAGAGTTGAAAGCCTTTAGGCAAAGATAAATAGTTCTCATTACAATTCATTCCTCCCTTTTTGCAACAATATTTTGAAAATTCGTCTGCGGCATCTGCGACAAAATAAGTATGGGGGAAAAGATAAAGGGGATAATATTACATTTTAGACATTTAAAGTAAAGTTGTTACTGAAATAAGCAACTTATTACTTCATTAACGTAGTTTTTACAAGGCAGAAAGAGGTGTCTACCACGTGCTGTCATTGATAAAAATGTTAACTCTTGTCAGCATGTAGACGTATTTTAAGGACGTTAAAAAACATTATGGCAAAAGGAGAAACTGCTCATGATGTGAACTCTATTATAAAAGCCATACTTGTATGTATAAAGAGTTTCCACATGTATTCAACGTTTTCTGCTGCAAAACCATCATTGTGGACTCTGCGTAATGTATCGACCAGATCAGCTTGCAAGGTCTGCGCAGGCTAATCCGAGCCGAGACATTCCGTCTGCGGTATAGAGTTGTGGTTCCTGAAACAGAAAATGGGTCGATACATTACGCATAATGTTAGTTTTCACGTGGAACGTCCCATGAGGTCTTATCGGCACGATTGTACACAAGTTTCGAACTACGCTGGTAATTAATCTAAACCTACTGATACCATTCTCCTATTTGAAAATCGATAAGATCCTATTTCACCGGACGAGGTTATTATACTATGAGCCTGTACGAGAGAAAATGAACACATTGGCTTTTTGTGAACAATATCAAACGAGATATACAATGTGTACATGTTACTGTTATAGGCAAGTTAGAATAAAGCCTTTCAAGGTGGTCTTGTCGTCCCGCGCGTACATTTGAATTATGTTGGCGATGCTTTGAACAAACGATGCATGTCGTCCCGCGCATACATTTGAATTATGTTGGCGATGCTTTGAACAAACGTTGCATGTCGTCCCGCGCGTACATTTCAATTATGCTGGCGATACTCTGAACAGACGTTGAATGTCGTCCCGCGCGTACATTTGAATTATGTTGGCGATGCTTTGAACAAACGTTGCATGTCGTCCTGCACGTACATTTCAATTATGCTGGCGATACTCTGAACAAACGTTGCATGTCGTCCCGCGCGTACATTTCAATTATGCTGGCGATACTCTGAACAAACGTTACATGTCGTCCCGCGTGTACATTTCATTTATGTAGGCGATACTCTGAACAAACGTTGCATGTCGTCCCGCACGTACATTTCAATTATGCTGGCGATACTCTGAACAAACGTTGAATGTCGTCCCGCGGGTACATTTCATTTATGCTGGCGATACTCTGAACAAACGTTACATGTCGTCCCGCGTGTACATTTCATTTATGCTGGCGATACTCTGAACAAACGTTGCATGTCGTCCCGCGCGTACATTTCAATTATGCTGGCGATACTCTGAACAAACATTGAATGTCGTCCCGCGGGTACATTTCATTTATGTAGGCTATACTCTGAACAAACGTTGCATGTCGTCCCGCACGTACATTTCAATTATGCTGGCGATACTCTGAATAGACGTTGAATGTCGTCCCGCGCGTACATTTGAATTATGTTGGCGATGCTTTGAACAAACGTTGCATGTCGTCCCGCGCGTACATTTCAATTATGCTGGCGATACTCTGAACAGACGTTGCATGTCGTCCCGCGCGTACATTTCAATTATGCTGGCGATACTCTGAACAAACGTTACATGTCGTCCCGCGTGTACATTTCATTTATGTAGGCGATACTCTGAACAAACGTTGCATGTCGTCCCGCACGTACATTTCAATTATGCTGGCGATACTCTGAACAAACGTTGTATATCGTCCCGCGTGTACATTTCATTTATGTAGGCGATACTTTGAACAAACGTTGCATGTCGTCCCGCACGTACATTTCAATTATGCTAGCGATACTCTGAACAGACGTTGCATCATGTTTAACCTCCTGGGTGGTGTAGAGGTAGAGCGTTCGTCTCGGGTGCGAGAGGTCACGGATTCGATACCCAGTCGGGTCATACCAAATACTTAAAACATGGTAGTAAATGCTGCCCTCTTTGGCGCTCAGGGTTGCGGGGTTAGTAATTACGACTAACATGCTGATGTCAGGATAAATAAACCTGTAGTACTGGTAAATAACCCAGGAAACACCGTGGTATAACTTAAACAGAGTTGAAAGCGGCGTAAAAAGCACCAAACAATCAATCAATGCATCATGTTTTGGATATACGAGAAAAAATGTGAAACTAAATGCACATAGTATACCATCTTAACGGACATTTGACTGTCTGTCCACATAGACTATATATAAGCCATTGTGGAATACGAATGCCGTTTGTCACAACGGCTACTGTCATCTGGAATAACATTATTGATGGAGCCGAGGGTTCAAAATAACGACTGTTCGCCGTTACCGACTAAACTAGCGCAGTTGACCATGACAGATAACGCACCCTTATCATTTTATTTTACTTTTTTCAGGCCTTATGTTTAGTTCTTCTGGTAAGTGACTTTTTATTGTATCAATCATTTGACCGTGCACAGTTAAAGATATTTAACCCTACGAAACTGATGATTCAAATATAAAATGAATAAGCACAATCCCACTGTTTTATAATTGTGTAACACCTTTATAAACTTTCATCCATACATAGGTGTATCAGTTGATTATGGGCGCCATATGGGGAAACCGTTCGAAGCGGTCGCTCTGTTGCTAGACCAATACAGCATCCATATAACTACTGAGTCGCTTTAAGTTGGAACAACCCTAATGGTTTTGTCGTTTTCCGTAAGAGATCGTTAATGACTGCCAAGTTCACAAACAATACCGATCTCTTACGACCTTCGACGAAAATCACCGAAGCTGTATACCGTTAACAAATACCGATATCGTACGATGATCGCCGATTGTCCTTCCTTTACCCTTATCCTGACTGTAAACAACATTTGACAATCATAATAAACACTACTTTAACATTACTCACTACTTACTTAGTTGCGATATAATATTGGTTTATATTACTGGCTGCTTACATCCGTGTGATCTAATACTGGTTTACATTACTGGCTGCTTACATCCGTGTGATCTAATATTGGTTTACATTACTCGCTGCTTACATCCGTGTGATCTAATATTGGTTTAAATTACTCGCTGCTTACATCCGTGTTATCTAATATTGGTTTAAATTCATCGCTGCTTACATCCGTGTGATCTAATACTGGTTTACATTACTCGCTGCTTACATCCGTGTGATCTAATATTGGTTTACATTACTCGCTGCTTACATCCATGCAATCTAATATTGGTTTACATTACTCGCTGCTTACATCCGTGTGATCTAATATCGGTTTACATTACTCGCTGCTTACATCCGTGTGATATAATACTAGTTTACATACTCGCTGCTTACATCCGTGTGATTTAGTATTGGTTTACGTTACTCGCTGCTTATATCCGCGTGATCTAATATTGGTTTACATTTCTCGCTGCTTACATCCGTGTGATCTAATATTGGTTTACATTACTCGCTGCTTACATCCGTGTGATCTATATTCGTTTACACTACTTGCTTCTTACATCCGTACGATCTATTATTGGTTTACATACTCGCTTCTTACATCCGTGTGATCTTATATTGGTTTACATTGCTTGCTACTTACATCCGTACTAGTATTGGATTACATACTCGATACTTACATTCGTGCGATCTAGTATTGGTTTACATTGCTCGCTACTTACATCCGTGCTATCTAGTATTGGTTTACATACTCGCTACCTACATACGTGTGATATAATAATGGTCTACATTGCTCATTTCTTACATCCGTACGATATTTTATTGATTTACACACTCGCTACTTACATCCGTGCGATCTAGTATTGGTTTACATTGCTCGCTACTTACATCCGTGCGATCTGGTGTTGGTTTACATACTCGCTACTTACATACGTGTGATCTAATAATGGTCTACATTGCTAATTTCTTACATCCGTACGATATTTTATTGATTTACACACTCGCTACTTACATCCGTGCGATCTAGTATTGGTTTACATTGCTCGCTACTTACATCCGTGCGATCTAGTGTTGGTTTACATACTCGCTACTTACATACGTGTGATCTAATAATGGTATACATTGCTCGTTTCTTACATCCGTACGATATTTTATTGATTTACACACTCGCTACTTACATTCGTGTGATCTTATATTGGTTTACATGTTTAACTACTCACATTTGTGGAGCATTTAGGGTTACATTGCTCGCTGTTTACATTCTTGCAAAGGCTGTCTTGTTCTGTTTTGTATTGGATGTTTAAATTGATATGTATTGGATGTTTAAATGTATGTAAATGTATGTAAATGTATGTAAATGTATGTATACAAACATTTGTTTTGTACCATATACATACTCGGCTCTAAACATGTAAAGGTGATGAAAGTAAATAATACTTGAAACTTGAAGATGTGTTAGACATTACCAACTTTTAAGAACGATAATGTTAGTTAACCAACTTGTAAACACTGCCAAATATTTGAAATATCGTACAAATTAATGACAAGTTACAAAACACAAATAATTAGACGATTACTCTTCATTGAAAGTTTCATGTATGTAAGTTAGACGATATCTCTTCATTGAAACATTCATGTATGTCAGTTAGACGATATCTCTTCATTGAAAGTTTCATGTATGTCAGTTAGACGATAACTCTTCATTGAAACATTCATGTATGTCAGTTAGACGATATCTCTTCATTGAAAGTTTCATGTATGTCAGTTAGACGATAACTCTTCATTGAAAGTTTCATGTATGTCAGTTAGACGATATCTCTTCATTGAAAGTTTCATGTATGTCAGTTAGACGATAACTCTTCATTGAAAGTTTCATGTATGTCAGTTAGACGATAACTCTTCATTGAAAGTTTCATGTATGTCAGTTAGACGATAACTCTTTATTGAAAGTTTCATGTATGACAGTTAGACGATAACTCTTCATTGAAAGTTTCATGTATGTCAGTTAGACGATAACTCTTCATTGAAACATTCATGTATGTCAGTTAGACGATATCTCTTCATTGAAACATTCATGTATGTCAGTTAGACGATGAACTCTTCATTGAAACATTCATGTATGTCAGTTAGACGATATCTCTTCATTGAAAGTTTCATGTATGTCAGTTAGACGATAACTCTTCATTGAAAGTTTCATGTATGTCAGTTAGACGATAACTCTTCATTGAAACACTCATGTATGTCAGTTAGACGATAACTCTTCATTGAAACATTCATGTATGTCAGTTAGACGATATCTCTTCATTGAAAGTTTCATGTATGTCAGTTAGACGATAACTCTTCATTGAAAGTTTCATGTATGTCAGTTAGACGATAACTCTTCATTGAAAGTTTCATGTATGTCAGTTAGACGATAACTCTTTATTGAAAGTTTCATGTATGTCAGTTAGACGATAACTCTTCATTGAAAGTTTCATGTATGTCAGGCTAGCTCTACGTCACTTGGATGTCTGAAGTCGTACGATTGCGGCAGTGGAATGTGTTGCCGGGACACTTCAGGTCATATCATTTCGGATCAAGAACATGGCGGATTCGGGCCACTACAACCTATAAATAGCAACCAAAATGGCACATGTACCACCATGAAGGCCCAAAAGGGAGAGGTGTGTGATTCGAGTTGCGATTGCGATACAGGTTGGCTTTTTATAAAATCTTACCTCTGAACCGCGTCTGGTGATTTGGGGTCTGATTGACTTCCGATGTGTCCTCGTTTAAAGATAAATTGGCGTACAACCAGTGGACTGTGAACACTCTGGTGAGACTGTGTGTATGCACGGGCTCATTTGAGTCTTGAATAGACGTAGATGCAGAACGATCTCAAATCGTCAGACGCCATTAGCTTTTTATATACAACGTTTATAATGAGTATAACAACTTTTTATCATCGAATGATGAATTTCTGTTAGTTTAAGGTTTTAGACCTTATCTCATAATAAGAAAACCGCTACAATTAGAAGAATTTGGAAACATTGAAGAAAACCAATGATAATTGACCAAACCGAAAACTTCCCTTGATGTATTAACTTGTTCTGACAATCTGACCCAAGTTAAGCCTTTTATTATCCACGCACTACACTGTTTTCAACGGGTGTTGACACCTTTCAAACAGCATATGAGCAGTGTTTACATGATGGACTTCTTTCATTTCGGTTTTTCTTTTAAAAAGAATATTGGGTCCTACAGTGTTTGATCTTTCAATGAGTCTTGGCCAAATTTAAATGAGTTGAGCGGTTATGCTGCATGAGCTTATATGTTGGACCAATCAGCTCAATGACGAGAACAGTTATTGACTGGAATACTTAAGACAACCCAACAACTAGCATTACATACACTTCGAGATGCAGATTACAAACAAGATGTTTTCATGTTTTTAAGTACATGCTTTAATCTTTATGATTATATTCTGTCTAGTTACGGCTCTAAAAATCTTTATAAAGCTCAAACCTATTTAACGTAGAGCATAGCTATTGAGCTCGGCAATTTCCGTACAAGGTCGTTAGAGATCAGTATTTTTCGTTGGCTTGTCGGAGGAAAAGTCAACAAACATTACGACTTCGGACGGAAATCGCTGAGTCTATGTACTGTTAACAAATCCAACCTCGTACAGCAATCGTCTAGCCAATCAGTGATGGTCTACCTAAACGTTAGGAGTTCTAGGGGTGCGAAATTATACAATTTAAAGTATCCTACTATGGTGTTTTATCATAATCTAATGTAAACTGTATTACTTACAAAATTGACTCCACTGTATTTTACATAGCGCGACCTCACTTTGTTTTACATAGCGCGACTCCATTTTGATTTACATAATGGACTCCACTGTGTGTTACATAACGCGACTCCATTGTGTTTTTTTTGTGGTAGGTTTGACGTGTTACCGGCAGGTGAGTGGAGTATGCTGTCAACCAAGAACCTGTTTTGATGAAGCCTATGTCAAACAGCAACAGGCTTACTGGGCTAACTGCATGCGTGATCCAAGTTGTGGCTTACCACCGTAAAGAATATGGTTCAATTTATATGTTGAATGATAAAAGAAAGAATTTATATTTTGTCCATCGTTGTTTGTCCTATTTAGTAATCGAAATCCGCCTCTGAACTAAAGTGGTAGAGCGTCAGTCCAGTTGTGAAAGGGTGCGGATTCGAACCCTGGTCCATATCCATATATTGTCAATTGTACTTGAGGTGCTATTGTGAAAGATATTTGACAGAGGACTTGGAATTCGGTTTACTGCACTCAAATAATGCTTTGATACGGTTAATGTTCGTTCTTTCTAGTATTCCTATGTGAATCGAGGCACGAACATATCGTGCTAACCTAGTATTCGAGTGCAGTGGATCGAAGACTAATTCATAGTCCTTGGTTAAATAATTTTCAAATTATTTGTGTAAAAAAAGGTAATACAGGGGTAAACACTCGTGATTTCGTTGAACGTGACTCAATGAATTACTTCCCTTTGTGAGTGTTAAAGATTGGTTTGAGTTTTAACGGCGTTAGGGTAAATGGACTTTTCCTTGGCGTTTTCTTAGAAATACAGCAATTTTGGTTAAAGTGGTAGAGCGTCAGTCCAGTTGTGAGAGGGTGCGGATTCGATCCCTGGTCCATATCCATATATTGTCAATTGTACTTGAGGTGCTATTGTGAAAGATATTTGCTGCCCTCCCACAGACGAATGACGCTTATCATAATGACTTTCAAAAGAACAAACTACCTTTACACAAACGAATGACGCTAATTATATTGACTTCCCAGAAAACTAGTTACCTTCCAACAGACGAATGACGTTTATCATATTGACTTCCCAAACAACTAGCTACCTTCCCGCAGACGAATGACGCTTATCATATTGACTTCCCAAACAACTAGCTACCTTCCCGCAGACGAATGACGCTTATCATATTGACTTCCCAAACAACTAGCTACCTTCATACAGACGAATGACGCTTATCATATTGACTTCCCAAACAACTAGCTACCTTCATACAGACGAATGACGCTTATCATATTGATTTCCCAAACAACTAGCTACCTTCATACAGACGAATGACGCTTATCATATTGACTTCCCAAACAACTAGCTACCTTCCTACAGACGAATGACTCATATCATATTGACTTCACAAACAACTAGCTACCTTCCTACAGACGAATGGCGCTTATCATATTGACTTCCCAAACAACTAGCTACCTTCCTACAGACGAATGACGCTTATCATAATGACTTCTAAAACAACTAGCTACCTTCCTACAGACGAATGACGCTTATCATAATGACTTCCCAAACAACTAGCTACCTTCATACAGACGAATGACTCTTATCATATTGACTTCCCAAACAACTAGCTACCTTCCTACAGACGAATGACTCATATCATATTGACTTCACAAACAACAAGCTACCTTCCTACAGACGAATGACGCTTATCATATTGACTTCCCAAACAACTAGCTACCTTCATACAGACGAATGACGCTTATCATATTGACTTCCCAAACAACTAGCTACCTTCATACAGACGAATGACGCTTATCATATTGATTTCCCAAACAACTAGCTACCTTCATACAGACGAATGACGCTTATCATATTGACTTCCCAAACAACTAGCTACCTTCCTACAGACGAATGACTCATATCATATTGACTTCACAAACAACAAGCTACCTTCCTACAGACGAATGACTCTTATCATATTGACTTCCCAAACAACTAGCTACCTTCCTACAGACGAATGACGCTTATCATATTGACTTCCCAAACAACTAGCTACCTTCCTACAGACGAATGACGCTTATCATATTGACTTCCCAAACAACTAGCTACCTTCCTACAGACGAATGACTCATATCATATTGACTTCCCAAACAACTAGCTACCTTCCTACAGACGAATGACTCTTATCATATTGACTTCCCAAACAACTAGCTACCTTCCTACAGACGAATGACGCTTATCATAATGACTTCCCAAACAACTAGCTACCTTCCCGCAGACGAATGACGCTTATCATATTGACTTCACAAACAACTAGCTACCTTCCTACAGACGAATGACTCTTATCATATTGACTTCACAAACAACTAGCTACCTTCCTACAGACGAATGACGCTTATCATATTGACTTCCCAAACAACAAGCTACCTTCCCGCAGACGAATGACTCTTATCATAATGACTTCCCAAACAACTAGCTACCTTCCTACAGACGAATGACTCTTATCATAATGACTTCCCAAACAACAAGCTACCTTCCTACAGACGAATGACTCTTATCATAATGACTTCCCAAACAACTAGCTACCTTCCTACAGACGAATGACTCTTATCATAATGACTTCCCAAACAACAAGCTACCTTCCCATAGAAGAATGACGCTTATCATATTGACTTCACAAACAACTAGCTACCTTCCCGCAGACGAATGACGCTTATCATATTGACTTCCCAAACAACAAGCTACCTTCCCATAGACGAATGACGCTTATCATATTGACTTCACAAACAACTAGCTACCTTCCCGCAGACGAATGACGCTTATCATATTGACTTCCCAAACAACAAGCTACCTTCCCATAGACGAATGACGCTTATCATATTGACTTCACAAACAACTAGCTACCTTCATACAGACGAATGACGCTTATCATATTTACTTCCCAAACAACTAGCTTCCTTCCCACAGACAATGACGCTTTTCATAATGACTTCCCAGGCACCAAACTGCCTTCACACAATCGAATGACGCTTATCATAATGACTTCCCAAACAACTTTCCCACAGAAGCGTGATGATTTCTCAGAAAAGAAGCTATTTTCTCACAGAAGCTTATCATAACGACGTCTCAATCAACAAGCTACCTTCCCAAAGACGAATGACGCTAATCATAATGACTTACCAAACAATAAGCTGCCTTCCCACAGACGAATGACGCTCACCATAATGACTTCCCAAACAACTAGCTACCTTCCCCATAATTTTGGAACAGTTGGCTAATTTATTCTGTTTTAACTTACAGAAAACAAATATGTAATATAAAAAGTCAAGCAACGAATATTAATGATAAGAACTATTAAGAAGACAACCGCTTTCAAAACATTTGATAATGGTATGCCTAGTTTATGTTTTCTGTATGTGGTAAAAAGATGATCCTATAATGCACCAGATGCAATGTTGGATTTCAAAAAAATCCTGGGGGAGCATGCACGTCTGTGCGTATACTTGATTATAATCCGGGTACGCCCCTGCTATTGATTTAATTTAATGTTTTATATCTTACGCATTCATTTTGAATGTCTGCTTAAAGACATATTCGAAAGGTATATTGAGCTTGTTTTGGAGATCTTTTAATACGATTTGATCGATGCATCAAAACAAGGAGGCTGTGAACATTACTTCAGGTGTTTTTGTGCAAGCATAATTCTAGTAAAAAAAGTGAACTTCTATAAGAATATTCCATTTACAGATTTAATTTCTTATTTCATTTTGTTTGACTCGAAAATAAATTATTCCGCATCGAACTATTTGTTTCGGCGGTGTTGCCTGTGTTATTATGTCTCAGTTTGATCACGGCGTTTCCTGGGTACATCAGCCAGTCAGTCGTAATGCTAACCCCACTACCCTTAGCGCCAAGGAAGGCAGCCACTACTATAATTTGGTATGACCCGGGCAGGGATTGAACCCGTGACCTCCCACACCCGAGGCGGACGCTCTACCGCTACAAAACCGAGGAGGTGTGTTATTAGGAACGTAGTATCTCCGAAATCCGTTTATTAATTGTTGACTCTGGACGGCTCTCTGTCGACAACCGTCCCAAAATAATCTCCAGTGACCGCTGTCAGAGGATTTCAAGTCAACTTTATTTTGTAAAAGTCATGGCTGCCAGGGAATGAGGATTGTTTCCCGCTTATGTCAATAGTGCATAGTTTAACAATACTATCGCCGTATTACCCTATACTGCTACGGTAGGGGCACGTAACGCCAGACTATTGGATCCAATTCAAAGATTTAAGCCATCTTCATTGGTTGAAAATAAAATGATAGACGCTGAGATCGGGGCTATTTTACAGTATATGCTCATAGAAACTGTGAAAGTGTTCTTTTTTATTACAAGACTTATTTCAATGAAATTTATATTCTATCATGGTTTTGAGCCTTTTCTTAATTGCTCAGACTATGAAAGCAAGTTGCTGGCGCCAGTTGTCATGCTTCATGATACTCAGGTGTGTGATACAGGTAACACTACTATCGTCTCTGAAAGATGACCCACACTGTTGACCATTGACAACTTCCAGTCTTATCAGTGATCTTATATTCGGCATTCGTGTCAAGTCTTGACCTTGACATGTGTTAACGACATTTATTTCTTATCGCAAAGGACAACGTGGAAGACGTCTCAGCCATGGCACAGCTTTGTATTGTAAGATTTAATTTATAACCATTTCCCAACATACAACGAATCTACGGCAAACAACTTCGAAAACATATCGGCAAAACATAATGAATATCGATTCGAAAACCCTTGTTTAAGGGCAATTTTGACCCCTTTGTAAACAATGCAAATTTAGGTGCCATTGCTCAGAACGAGCAATGGCACCTAAATTTCCATTGTTTACAAAGAAAAAAGATTTAACGCTTATAAAGACTTTATGGCAAGGTGATTAACCTTGGTAAAACAATACCAATTTTAGATACAACCTTTTCACGTCAATCCCTCGATATCTCGATTTATTAAATAGAGTTGAAAGTCTTTAGACAAAGATAAATAGTCCTCATTACAATGCATTTCTCCCTTTTTGCAACAATATTTTGAAAATTCGTTTGTGGCATCTGCGACAAAATAAGTATGGGGGATAATATTACACTTTAGACATTTAAAGTAAAGTTGTCAACTTATCACTTCATTAACGAATTTTTTTCAAGGTAGAAAGAGATTTCCACCACATGCTGCCATTGATAAAAGTGTTAACCCTTGTCCGCATGTAGACGTATTTTGAGGACGTTTGAAAACATTGTAGCAAAAGGAGAAATTGTTCATGATCTGAACTCTATTATAAAAGCCTAACTTGTATGTATAAAGAGTTTCCATATGTATTCAGAGTTTGCTGCTGCAAAACCAACATTATGGACTCTGCGTAATGTATCGATCCAGATCAGCCTGCGCAGTCCACGCAGGCCAATCCAAGCCAAGGCATTCCGTCTCAGGGGGATAGCGGTATAGAGAAGTGGTTACTGAAACAGAAAATGGGTCGATACATTACGCATAATGTTAGTTTTCACGTGGAACGGCTCATATGGTCTTATCGGCACGATTGTACACAAGTTTCGAAATACGCTGGTAATTAATCTAAACCTACTGATATCATTCTCCTATTTGACAATCGATAAGATCCTATTTCACCGGACGAGGTTATTATACTATGAGCCTGTACGAGGGAAAAGGAACACATTGGCTTTTTGTGAACAATATCAAACGAGATATACAATGTGTACATGTTACTGTCATAGGCAAGTTAGAATAACATTTCAATTATGCCGGCGATATTCTGAACAGACGTCGCATGTCGTCCCGCGCATACATTTCAATTATGCTGGCGATACTTTGAACAGACGTCGCATGTCGTCCCGCGCATACATTTCAATTATGCCGGCGATACTCTGAACAGACGTCGCATGTCGTCCCGCGCATACATTTCAATTATGCTGGCGATACTTTGAACAGACGTCGCATGTCGTCCCGCGCATACATTTCAATTATGCTGGCGATACTTTGAACAGACGTCGCATGTCGTCCCGCACGTACATTTCAATTATGCCGGCGATACTCTGAACAGACATTGCATGTCGTCCCGCGCATACATTTCAATTATGCTGGCGATACTTTGAACAGACATTGCATGTCGTCCCGCGCGTACGTTTAAATTATGCTGGCGATACTCTGAACAAACGTTGCATGTCGTCCCGTGCGTACATTTCAATTATGCTGACGATACTCTGAACAAACGTTGCATGTCGTCCCGCGTGTACATTTCAATTATGCTGGCGATACTCTGAACAAACGTTGCATGTCGTCCCGCACGTAGCATTTCAAATGTGCTGGCGATACTCTGAACAAACGTTGCATGTCGTCCCGCGAGTACATTTCAATTATGCTGGCGATACTCTGAACAAACGTTGCATGTCGTCCCGCGTGTACATTTGAATTATGCTGGCGATACTCTGATCAAACGTTGCATGTCGTCCCGCGCGTACATTTGAATTATGCTGGCGATACTCTAAACAAACGTTGCATGTCGTCCCGCGCATACATTTCAATTATGCTGGCGATACTCTGAACAGACATTGCATGTCGTCCCGCGCGTACGCTTAAATTATGCTGGCGATACTCTGAACAAACGTTGCATGTCGTCCCGTGCGTACATTTCAATTATGCTGACGATACTCTGAACAAACGTTGCATGTCGTCCCGCGCGTACATTTCAATTATGCTGGCGATACTCTGAACAAACGTTGCATGTCGTCCCGTGTGTACATTTCAATTATGCTGGCGATACTCTGAACAAACGTTGTATGTCGTCCCGCACGTACATTTCAAATATGCTGGCGATACTCTGAACAAACGTTACATGTCGTCCCGCGTGTACATTTCAATTATGCTGGCGATACTCTAAACAAACGTTGAATGTCGTCCCGCGCGCACATTTCAATTATGCTGGCAATACTCTGAACAAACGTTGCATGTCTTCCCGAGCGTACATTTGAATTATGTTGGCGATGCTCTGAAAAAACGTTGCATGTCGTCCCGCACGTACATTTCAATTATGCTGGCGATACTCTGAACAAACGTTGCATGTCGTCCCGCGTGTACATTTGAATTATGCTGGCGATACTCTGAACAAACGTTGCATGTCTTCCCGCGCGTACATTTGAATTATGCTGGCGATACTCTGAACAGACGCTGAATGTCGTCCCGCGCGTACATTTCAATTATGCTGGCGATACTCTGAACAGACGTTGCATCATGTTTAACCTCCTGGGTAGTGTAGAGGTAGAGCGTTCGTCTCGGGTGCGGGATGTCACGGATTCGATACCCAGTCGGATCATACCAAATACTTAAAACATGGTAGTAAATGCTGCCCTCTTTGGCGCTCAGGGTTGCGGGGTTAGTAATTACGACTAACATGCTGATGTCAGGATAAATAAACCTGTAGTACTGGTAAATAACCCAGGAAACACCGTGATATAACTTAAACAGAGTTGAAAGCGGCTTAAAAAACACCAAACAATCAATCAATGCGTTATGTTTTGGATATACGAGAAAGACTATGGAACTAAATACACATAGCATACCATCTAAACGGACATTTGACTGTCTCCCCACATAGAGTATATATAATCCATTGTGGAATACGAATGCTGTCATCTGGAATAACATTATTGAGCGAGCCGAGGGTTCGAAATAACGACTGTTCGCCGTTACCGACTAAACTAGCGCAGTTGACCATGACAGATAACGCACCCTTATCATTTTATTTTAATTTTTTCAGGCCTTATGTTTAGTTCTTCTGGTAAGTGACTTTTTATTGTATCAATCATTTGACCGTGCACAGTTAAAGATATTTAACCCTACGAAACTGATGATTCAAATATAAAATGAATAAGCACAATCCCACTGTTTTATAATTGTGTAACACCTTTATAAACTTTTATCCATACATAGGTGTATCAGTTGATTATGGGCGCCATATGGGGAAACCGTTCGAAGCGGTCGCTCTGTTGCTAGACCAATACAGCATCCATATAACTACTGAGTCGCTTTAAGTTGGAACAACCCTAATGGTTTTGTTGTTTTCCGAAAGAGATCGTTTATGACTGCCAAGTTCACAAACAATACCGATCTCTTACGACCTTCGACGAAATTCACCGAAGCTGTATACCGTAAACAAATACCGACCTCGTACGATGATCGCCGATTGTCCTTCCTTTACCCTTATCCTGACTGTATACAACATTTGACAATCATAATAACACTACTTTAACATAACTCACTACTTACTTAGTTGCGATATAATATTGGTTTATATTACTGGCTGCTTACATCCGTGTGATCTAATACTGGTTTATATTACTCGCTGCTTACATCCGTGTGATATAATATTGGTTTAAATTACTCGCTGCTTACATCCGTGTGATCTAATATTGGTTTACATTCATCGCTGCTTACATCCGTGTGATCTAATACTGGTTTACATTACTCGCTGCTTACATCCGTGTTATCTAATATTGGTTTACATTACTCGCTGCTTACATCCGTGTGATCTAATATTGGTTTACATTACTCGCTGCTTACATCCATGCAATCTAATATTGGTTTACATTACTCGCTGCTTACATCCGTGTGATCTAATATTGGTTTACATTACTCGCTGCTTACATCCGTGTGATATAATACTAGTTTACATACTCGCTGCTTACATCCGTGTGATTTAGTATTGGTTTACGTTACTCGCTGCTTATATCCGCGTGATCTAATATTGGTTTACATTTCTGGCTGCTTACATCCGTGTGATCTATATTGGTTAACACTACTCGCTTCTTACATCCGTACGATCTATTATTGGTTTATATACTCGCTTCTTACATCTGTGTGATCTTATATTGGTTTACATTGCTTGCTACTTGCATCCGTACTGTCTAGTATTGGATTACATACTCGATACTTACATTCGTGCGATCTAGTATTGGTTCACATTGCTCGATACTTACATTCGTGTGATCTTATATTGGTTTACATACTCGCTTCTTACATCCGTGTGATATAATTATGGTCTACATTGCTCATATTTTACATCCGTACGATCTATTATTGGTTTACATACTCGCTACTTTCATCCGTGTGATCTTATAATGGTCTACATTGCTCGCTTCTTACATCCGTGCGATATATTATTGGTTTACATACTCGCTACTTACATACGTGTGATCTAATAATGGTCTACATTGCTCGTTTCTTACATCCGTACGATATTTTATTGAATTACACACTCGCTACTTACATCCGTGCGATCTAGTATTGGTTTACATTGCTCGCTACTTACATTCGTGTGATCTTATATTGGTTTACATGTTTAACTACTCACATTCGTGGAGCATTTAGGGTTACATTGCTCGCTGTTTACATTCTTGCACAGGCTGTCTTGTTCTGTTTTGTATTGGATGTTTAAATTGATATGTATTGGATGTTTAAATGTATGTAAATGTATGTAAATGTATGTAAATGTATGTATACAAACATTTGTTTTGTACCATATACATACTCGGCTCTAAACATGTAAAGGTGATGAAAGTAAATAATACTTGAAACTTGAAGATGTGTTAGACATTACCAACTTTTAAGAACGATAATGTTAGTTAACCAACTTGTAAACACTGCCAAATATTTGAAATATCGTACAAATTAATGACAAGTTACAAAACACAAATAATTAGACGATTACTCTTCATTGAAAGTTTCATGTATGTCAGTTAGACGATAACTCTTCATTAAAAGTTTCATGTATGACAGTTAGACGATAACTCTTCATTAAAAGTTTCATGTATGTCAGTTAGACGATATCTCTTCATTGAAAGTTTCGTGTATGTCAGTTAGACGATAACTCTTCATTAAAAGTTTCATGTATGTCAGTTAGACGATAACTCTTCATTGAAAGTTTCATGTATGTCAGTTAGACGATAACTCTTCATTGAAAGTTTCATGTATGACAGTTAGACGATAACTCTTCATTAAAAGTTTCATGTATGTCAGTTAGACGATATCTCTTCATTGAAAGTTTCATGCATGTCAGTTAGACGATAACTCTTCATTAAAAGTTTCATGTATGACAGTTAGACGATAACTCTTCATTAAAAGTTTCATGTATGTCAGTTAGACGATATCTCTTCATTGAAAGTTTCGTGTATGTCAGTTAGACGATAACTCTTCATTAAAAGTTTCATGTATGTCAGTTAGACGATAACTCTTCATTGAAACATTCATGTATGTCAGTTAGACGATATCTCTTCATTGAAACATTCATGTATGTCAGTTAGACGATATCTCTTCATTGAAAGTTTCATGTATGTCAGTTAGACGATAAATATTCATTGAAAGTTTCATGCATGTCAGTTAGACGATAACTCTTCATTGAAAGTTTCATGTATGTCAGGCTAGCTCTACGTCACTCGGATGTCTGAATTCGCACGATTGCGGCAGTGGAATGTGTTGCCGGGATACTTCCGGTCATATCATTTCGGATCAAGAACATGGCGGATTCGGGCCACTACGACCTATAAATAGCAACCAAAATGGTACATGTACCACCATGAAGGCCCAAAAGGGAGAGGTGTGTGATTCCAGTTGCGATTGCGATACAGGTTAGCTTTTATAAAATCTTACCTGCGTCTGGCGATTTGGGGTCTGATTGACTTCCGATGTGTCCTCGTTTAAAGATAAATTGACGTACAACAAGTGGAGCTACACATCTAGTTTTCTGCCAGAAAATGTATTGAAGTCTGTACAACAGATAATCGGACTGTGGACACTCTGGTGAGACTGTGTGCATGCACGGGCTCATCTGAGTCTTGAATATACGTCATTAGCTTTTTATATAAAATGTTTATCATGATTATAACATCTTTTTATCATAGAATGATGATTTTCTGTTAGTTTTAGGTTTTAAACCTTTACTCAGCGGATGTTGACACCTCTTAAACATCATATGAGTAGTGTTTTTCTTTTTAAGAAAATATTTGGTCCTACAGTGCTACGATATTTTGAAAATTTGTTTGTGGCATCTTTCCTCATTTCAATGAGTCTTGGCAAAGTTCAATGGGCTGACCGGTAATGCTGCATGAACTTATATATTGGGCCAATGAGCTGAACGATGAGAACAGTTATTGACTGGAATATTTAAGACAACCCAACAACTAGTATTAAACACTTTTCGAGATGCAGATTACAAACAAAGTGGATGTTTTCATGTTTTAACTTTTATGATTTTTTTTCAGTTTAGCTACGGCTTTAAAAATCTTTATAAAGCTCAAACCTATTTAATGTAGAGAATACCTATTGGGCTCGGCAATTTCCGTACGAGGTCGTTTAGAGATCAGTATTTTTCGTTGGTTTGTCGGTGGACAAGTCAATGTCTATGTACTGTTAACAATTCATTCCTCGTACAGCAATCGTCTAGCCAATCAGTAATGGTCTGTCTACCTAAACGTTATGACGTTCCAGGGGTACGACATAATACAATTTAAAGTATCCTTTCATGGTGTTTTATCAAAGTCTAATGTAAACTGTACTATTTGTGAAATGTTTACAAAACTATAATGTTTTAAAGCCCTCTATAACAGGTGTATGATAAATTCATTACTACGAATTTACCACCGAGATTAATGTGGTTTTATTGATCTTTTGAAAGAAAGTCAATACATATCTTGTCCATCGTTCTTGTGGTCCCATTTGGAAGCAAAAGCCGCCTCAATGGTGTAATGACAGAGCGTCCACATTGGGTGCGGAAGTTTAAAGCCTTGCGGATCCGATTCCATGTCGGGTCATATCAAATACTTTTAAGATGGTAGGAATGTTTTTTCCCTCATTTGGGCTCGGGTGTGCTGATTAGCATGACGACTTACTCGCTGGTGTCAGGATAACTGGACCAGTAGAACTAGTAACTTACCCGGGAAATGCAGTGATATAACGGAAACATTATAAAAAGCGGCGTAACATACCGTACATACAAACAAACAATAAACTAATCAGCAATGTTCGATAACGAAATAATACCCCGATTTACATAACGCGACTACATTCTGTTTTACGTAACGCGACTCCATTGTGTTTGACATAGTTCGACTCTTCTGTGTTTTTAATTAACGCGAGTCCACTGGGTTTTACATAGCGCGACTCGATTGTGTTTTACATAGCACGACTCGATTGTGATTTACATAACGCGACTACACTGTGTTTTACATAACGCGACTACACTGTGTTTTACATAACGCGACTCCACTGTGTTTTACATAACGCGACTACACTGTGTTTTACATAACGCGACTACACTGTGTTTTACATAGCGCGACTACACTGTGTTTTACATAACGCGACTACACTGTGTTTTACATAACGCGACTATACTGTGTTTTACATAACGCGACTACACTGTGTTTTACATAACGCGACTCGACTACACTGTGTTTTACATAACGCGACTCGACTACACTGTGTTTTACATAACGCGACTACACTGTGTTTTACATAACGCGACTACACTGTGTTTTACATAGCGCGACTCCACTGTGTTTTACATAGCACGACTACATTGTGATTTACATAACGCGACTACGCTGTGTTTTACATAACGCGACTACACTGTGTTTTACATAACGCGACTACACTGTGTTTTACATAGCGCGAATTCACTGTGTTTTACATAATGCGAGTCCTCTGTGTTTTACATAACGCGAGTCCAATGTGTTTTGCTTAGCGCGACTTGATTATGATTTACATAGCGCGACTCTTCTGTGTTTTACAGAGCGCGACCCGATAGCGCGACTCCACTGTGTTTTACATAGCGCGACATAACGCGACATCATTCTGTTTTACATAACGCGACTGGACTGTGTTTTACATAGCGCGACTCGACTGTGTTTTACATAGCGCGACTCGACTGTGTTTTACGTAGCGCGACTCGATAGCGCGACTCCACTGTGTTTTACATAGCGCGACATAACGCGACTTCATTCTGTTTTACATAACGCGACTGGACTGTGTTTTACATAGCGCGACATAACGCGACTTCATTCTGTTTTACATAAAGCGACTGGACTGTGTTTTACATAGCGCGACTCGACTGTGTTTTACATAGCGCGACTCGACTGTGTTTTACATAGCGCGACTCGACTGTGTTTTTCATAGCGCGACTCGACTGTGTTTTACATAGCGCGACTCGACTGCGTTTACATAGCGCGACTCAACTGTGGTTTACATAGCGCGACTCCACTGTGTTTTACATAACGCGACTCCACTGTGTTTTACATAGCGCGACTCTTCTGTGTTTTACATAGCGCGACTCGATTGCGTGACTCGATAGCGCGACTCGACAGTGTTTTACATAGCGCGACTCCACTGTGTTTTACATAATGCGACTCGACTGTGTTTTACATAGCGCGACTCTTCTGTGTGTAACATAGCGCGACTCGATTTCGCGACTCGATAGCGCAACTCGACTGTGTTTTACATAGCGCGACTCGACTGTGTTTTACATAGCGCGACTCGACTGTGTTTTACATAACGCGACTCTTCTGTGTTTAACATAGCACGACTCAATAGTGCGACTCCACTGTGTTTTACACGACTTCATTGTGATTACTCCATCGTGATGACTTCATTGTGTTTTCCATGTCAGGTTTGTCGTGTTACCGGCCAATGAGTGGAATGTGCTGTCCACCAAGGACCTGTTACGATGAGGCCTATGTTAAACAGCAACAGGCGTACTGGGCTAACTGCCTGGGTACCCCAGGTTGTGCCATTCCACCGTGATGTGTGTGCCTAGATTGGTCTGTATAATGATTAAAAAAGTATATATGCATATATTGTCAATCGTTCTTGAGGTGCTATTGTGAAAGATAGTTGACCAAGGACTTGGAATTCGATTTACTGCACTTAAATAATAGGTTGATAAGGTATGTGTACCTTGGTTTATGTGAGTTATATCAAGTCTTCCTTTGTAAATTGAACCATGAACATCCACGAACGTTTTGTGTTTACCTAGTTATTGCGCGTTTTTTACCGTCTACTCTCGGATTTTTCCATAGCAGTTCGTCACTAGACTGGTTCTCGTTCGAGTTTGCAATAGAAGACAGGGGCGTAGCTGGGTCGAAAAGAAATTCGTCTATATGGGCTCAGGTGACTTCTGGCGTATATTTCACAATATCTTAATGAGCCTACTTGATACCTCTATGTACGGCATACATACACAAAATACCCTTAAATCATTTGCAGCATTCGGAATTTATTTTTTCTGGGGCATGCTCCCCCGGGAAAAAATTTGTCTATATGGGCTCCGGTGACATCTGGCGTATATTTCACAATATCTTAATGAGCCTACTTGGTACACTTATGTACGGCATATATACACAAAATACCCTGAAAACATTTGCAGCATTCGAAATTTATTTGTTCTGGGTCATGCTCCCCCGAGAAAAAATTCGTCTATATGGGCTCAGGTGACATCTGGCGTATATTTCACAATTATCTTGATGAGCCTACTTGATATCCTTATGTACGGCAGGCATGTATACACAAAATACCCTTAAAACATTTGCAGCATTCGGAATTTATATTTTCTAACATTGACTGTCACTTCAACAAAATTGAAACTTCGAAGGGCCCACAGTTAATAGTTCGACCTATCAGTACTTTGTGTTTTAATGTAGCCGAAGGACTGTGTTTTAGTTCGATAATTCGAAAGAGCAGGTTTTCGAGTTTTTCAGGTTAAAAAAACATTAATTTTATGACGGTTTGGCCGGGACCGAGGGAGGAGTTCGAGTTTTCCAGGGTGTTCGACCTTTCCCATGTTCGAGCCAACGAGGTTTTACTGTACATTCAGATGATTCATACAAGGTACTTTCATTAAGCCTACACGCGAAATAGAAGGGCTAGTCGTCGCTTCTTTCTTCTTGCAAACACATCTATCACTAAATCAGTGTTTATGTCACGATCACGGTGAATGTTCATCAAAACAAGCCCGGATAATCTACCGGTGGTAAGGGTTGGCCGTAGATATGTTTTAACCCTTCTCATAGTGGTAAACGAACGTTTCGCGTTTATTTCTGGTTGCAGGTTGCGACACTAGCGATCTCTTCTCAGATCCAAATAAATGGCACGGACCACAATTCGCTCCACCAATAGACTTCGAATATCGTACTCCCATGTACAATATGAAAATACTATATAACTGTATACATACAAACTACATGTATAGGCATCTAATATTATCAATAAACATAGATGCTTCATTTGACAATTTGTCCATGTATGAATTGTTCTGATTTGTCCGTTTTCAACCTTACCCCCCTTAGGGTTCAGTTTTCATTGCATTTTTCGCATTTGTTTCATTTTTTATTTTGGAACCTCTCAAAATATTTCTTACGCACGTGCGTACGTGCGTAAGCCTAGCTACGCGCCTGGAAGATTAAGATGAGGGAACGAGTCAATTTATATGTGAGTAGTTTTTTTATAATTAAAAAATCTAAATTAAAATCATAGTGTAACGTGTACCGGCGTTAAGCCATCGCGGATCACCCATCCAGGCACTTACCACGATGAACGTTGCTTATCTTAACGAAAAGGTCAACCACTCTACCAACGTCGCTATAAAAGCCGGCATCCTTAGCAAGTCACGAACTGCGCATGCGCGGGCGTCATCTTGTTGATCTATTTATAGTATCTCATTTGCATATATGGATTGACCCAAGAGAGGGCGTTCTTGTGTTGACTTTGTTATTTGCATATAACGACTGCGCATGCGTCACGGCCATATTTTAAATGACATCATAGGTCTATTTTTAAATCTTTATCAATGTAGCAAAATTTCAGCAGCACCCTTCAGGCGAGACCACCAACGATATGTCTCCAGCCTTCTACCAATAGATTCTAGCGGGTATATTGTTGGAACCCTCGAAAATAATGGCGGAGGAATTCGACCGAACCTTTGCTACATTGTTTCGGGAAACCTTACATGAGACATCCATACGTCACGATATATCCCTTTTGTATGTCGTATAGTCGAGCCGAATCACGCAGTCAAACATGATTGATTTTGAGTTGTGTTAATCATTGTTCGTGTGTTGTCTTAGCTACCCTTTCATACGACTAAATAATCTGTGTAAGAAGGTAGTCGCTTACCTTGCAAGGATGCGTTGTGGAGTACGGGTACAACAAAGGTAGGAGACACATGTTAGATGAAGTGGCCGCCGTAGTGCTAACTAATATACAGTTGAAAAATCAATCAACGTCTTACGGCGACACAGGTGCTGCAGTTCGCGTTCGATCCCCGGCTGGGTCATACCAAAGAAATTGTAGTAATGATAGCCTTCCTTGGTGCTTGTGGGTTATGGGGTAAGAATAACGCCTGACTGACTGGTGTCACGATAAATGGACCAGTAGTACTGGTAACCCACCAAGGCAATGCCGTGGTATATTGTTGAAAGCGGCGTTAAACACCAACAATCAATCTCTTTAAATTGATTGCAAACGAACAGCCGTGTCTTGTCAATCACTCAAACTTTAAAGTGTCCGAGTTGGGGTTTCGAGCTGATTGGAAGCCACAACAATTAGCGCCTGACATATCATGGATAACAACAAAAAGCGAACAAATACTCAAATACAGTGAAAATGCGATTAATCGAAAATTCGAAAGGGACCGATAAATTGTTTCGAGTTATCGAAGTGTTTAAGTGATCGATGGATTATGATTTGAGCCGTTCCACGAGAAAACCAACATTGTGGACTCTGCGTAATGTATCGACCCAGATCAGCCTAAGCATGCCACACAGACACTTTTCGCCTCCTGTGGATTTTCTGTTACAGGAATCAGTACTCTATATATGTATCCCCCTAAGACGGAATGTGTCGGCCGGATCAGTCTGCGCGGATAGCGCAGGCTGATCTGGTCGATACATTACGCAGATGTGTATCGCCGCAGCTGCATCAGATAAAGGATTAATTGAGCCGTTCCACGAGAAAACCAACATTATGGACTCTGCGAAAACAGGCTAATCCGGGCCGACACATTCCGTCTCAGGGGGATAGAGGTATAAAGTAATGATTCCTGAAACAGAAAATCCACAGGAGGCGAAAAGTGTCTCTCCGGATTAGCATACTTATGCTGATCCTGGTCGATACTTGACGCAGAATCCACAATGTTGGTTTTCTCGTGGGACGGCTCATTTGTCCATTTATTAATGTTCAGCTTCGTAATCCATTCATAATTAAAAAATTTATATGAAAAAGTCAGTCAGTGATTAAATCACATCAAGGAAACAGCACAGAGGCAGATCTGAGCTATCAGAACTTCTGCTACGCTGTTTTCAAAAGACATAACCGTTCCATAAATGTGTTCGAGTTGAGCGACAATTTCGAATTATCACACGTTGGAGTTATCGAAAGTCCACTGAAAATGTCGCATAACCTCCGAACAGCGTCAGTGCGTGGGACTGGTCCAATCGTTTAGTAGTCACAGGTGGTAACAAACAAAGAAATAAATGTCATTTACATTTAATTTTAATCTAACAATAAAATAATCATATTGTAAGGAAATTTAAAGAAACAATGTGAACCGGGTAAGGTAAAAATATATAATGCTATAATATATAGTCGTCCTGTTTAAAATGAATTGCTTCCCTTTGACCCTGCAGCGCTTAAAAATAAATTCTCGAAATGTTACATCTACGGCTCTAAAAAAGACATGCAGACGGTAATGCTCCAGTGAATGTGTTTGTATACACATTCGCTGGTCAAAGATTGAACAGGCAAGATGCCTATTGAAAACATTGTGGCAAAAGGAGTAATTGCTCATGATGAGCAATTACTCCTTTTGCCAAAATGTTTCGATATGCATCGATGACATTGTGAAAGCATTGCCTTTTATTTTTGCCGTCACAGAGATCCCATATACCAATTTTGGAGGATATTGGATGAAATCAACAATTTATCTCCAAATGTGTGGAATTAAGTAGGTTGATTGCTAGCATGTAGCAAGGTGTAACTACAACTGTTTTGCACCGAGGCAATACACTATAAGTAAATTTATCAATATTGACATGCATGTATTACATTATATTGGCGACGTAAACTGACATTCTGGACTTGGTGCGACCAGCGGAGATTCAGATCAGCCCGTCTATCAGCGACGACTAATTAGGATAGTCCCTGTTCGCCGTATAGGCGTACACGCATTCATGGAAGCATCTCAAGAACGGTTATGAAAATGAACGCGTATATATGGATGCGATGTGAATGTTTATGATTCTGTCTTGTTATACTTGACACCAAACCGCCTCAGTGGTGTAGTGGTCGGGCGTCCACCTCGGATGCGGGAGGGTGGGTCATACGAAAGACGTTAAAAATGGTAGTAATGGTTTTTCCTCTTTGGCGCTTAGAGCGGTGGGTTAAAGTGACGACTACCTCGCTTGTTACAGGATAGATGTAGCAGTCTTACTGATAACTTACCCAGGAAACGCCGTTGTATAACTGAATAATTGTTGAAAGCGGTATAAACACCATACAAACTAAACACTTGACAACAACTAAGGCTTATACTCAGCTTCATGTGTCGAATATATGTAATAAAGACCTTGATACATCGTACGATAAAAACTATAAATACGTCCCTTCTCATTTCACGCTAAATATTTATTTGACCCTATCCCAACTACAGACACTTTTTGACAGCTCACGACATTCGAAAACAATGCAGCAAAAAGGAGAATTTTGTTATAACTAAAAAAATAAGTTTTACAACATTATTCAATAATTGTTATTTCATTTATTCAGAGTTTTCATATTCCAAACTAAATGTTTTCAAAGCCGTCTGTTGCAATTTAACTCATGTGGGATAGGAGTTGTAGGATGCCAATCCCGAGGGTCAATAAGACCCTAAAACGCCAGACAGGGTGCATATGTAACAGTTCCGCCCCAATCAATACACAACCGTAAATAATTTAACACTGAATATAGGTTACAAGTCAATAGTCCTTATCTCTTTCCTGCATACTACATTTCTAGGCTCGAACCAGCGATCCTAGAATAGTTGTTTTACTTACAGTATGAGCCGTCTCGCGCGAGAAAACCAACATTATGACATCTGCGAAATGTATCAACCCAGATCAGCCTGCGCTGTCCGCGCAGACTGATCCGGGCCGATACATTTCGCCTCAGGGGGTTAGATGTAAGGAATAATTATTCCTGGAACAGAAAATTCACAAGAGGCGAAACGTGTCTATCCGGGTAAGCCACCGCGGCATGCTTAGGCTGATCCGGGTCGATACTTTACGTAGAGTCCACAATGTTATTAAGTCTCAAAAGTTAAATAATGTATATAATAAAAGAAAAGCATGTTGCAGTAGCGATATTTGATTTTATATTGTCTACTCGGGGCGTTCGGTCTCGCGAGATATCAATTTTCCGCGTGCCTGTAGTACAATACCAACCCGACTTCGCTACTGCAACATAACATTCGCTATGTATTACAAGAAGGAAGTTTATGTATTTGTAATTAACTATGTCTATATCTTATATTTTAAATTGCTCTCTTTAATATCGTAGATGAAATGTTAAAACTACCAAAGAAGGATAGCAATGACACATGATGATACACGATACAATGCACCGGGGCGATTTACGTTGTAAACCCTTTCCCTATGCAACACATCGGCAGTAGACGATTTCGAAAACATCTTGACAAAAAGTATAAAAATCTCCTCAAATAATAGTTGAAAATATTGTGGGAAAAGGGAGTATTGCTTTTTGTGAGCAAATTTCCATTTTCCCCTAATGTTTCAAAAGTTGTTGCAAATGAGTCTAAATGCGTTTGCGAGTGACCGTCTAGACGGTGTTGCTTTTATACACCAGCCATGTTATCAGGCACCGTTAGACGTAGTATCTACATCTAATCAAGGCTAAACGAAAGGCTGATGTCTTTATATGATTTTATCGCTGGCTTGCTTTCATAATAAACGCTCAAATACAAATGAGTTACGAACCTGACAATATATCAATGAGTTACGAAGCTGATAATACATCAATGAGTTACGGCGCTGACAATACATAAATGAGTTACGAAGCTGACAATACATCAATGAGTTACGACGCTGACAATACATCAATGAGTTACGAAGCTGACAATACATCAATGAGTTACGACGCTGACAATACATCAAAGAGTTACGAAGCTGACAATACATCAATGAGTTACGACGCTGACAATACACCAATGAATTTAATATAAATCCACCGGTCACTCGAACACGTCGATAACTCGAAATAATTGATGGGTCCTTTTTCGTTTTCGAGCCAGTGTTAAAATCATGCCATCATGATAACAGCACAACAGCAGTTCTTAGAACTGCTTCTATGGTGTTTTCAAAATACAGGTCCGTTCCAGGAAATTGTTCGAGTTAAACGATGCGAGTTCACTGTATATTATACTGTCGAATTGTTGTCGTAACTGTTCACAAAAGATACAATCTATCGAACAGTGAAGATCCTGGCTAGACTGCAAGACGGCGCTGATTAATCTGGGTTTCAGTGGTCGCGAAATCCCGTAGGTCGGTTTTCTTTTGACATGGCTCAAGTATTTCAAGGGCATTAAGCCAATCTTATCTCGGATATAGACTGTTCTATTCTAGTACCCCATAAACCAGTTCAAAAGAAATACATTACTCCCAAGATGATATCTAACCTTGCGTGTTTTTCTATGCCATTCATTTAATGAGAAGTTAATGAACTCCCCCAAAATGGCTAGCATTAAGTGATTAAGTCCTGATTCTGAGTATAAACTACGAAAAAAAGAGAATGTCGAGGGCTTGGCGTGAGCCGGTTGTAACTAAAAACCTATTTTGAAAACCCTGGTTTACGGGCTATTTTGACCCCTTTGTTAACAATGCAAATGTAGGTGCCATTGCTCAGAACGAGCAATGGCAACTAAATATCCATTGTTTACCAAGAAAAATTATTCAACGCTTATAAATACTTTATGGTGAGGTGATTAACCTTGGTAAAAATATACCAATTTAAGTTACAACCGTTTCAAGCCAAGCCCTCGATGTGTACTTTGGGAATTCATTGGCAACACTTATATCGAGTATCCCGATTCGATTCTATTTCGAGTTCATGAAAGCACTTTACGAATCTTCCGCTGACAGCCATGCAATTGGCATTTTCCTTCTTCAACTAGGAAGGCTAATTTGCACTTTTCAAATATTTCAGATATTTCAACACAATATGAGCCGTCCCGCGAGAACCAACATTATTAACTCTTCAGTCCGCGCAGGCTAATCCGGGCCGACGCATTCCGTCTCAGGTGGATAGAGGTATAGAGTAATGATTCCGGAAACAGAAAATGAACAGGAGGCGAAAAGTGCCTGTCCGGGTAAACCTGCGCGGCATTCTTAGGCTTTACTTTAGTCAATACTTTAGTACACAGTGTTGGGTTTCTCGCGGGACGGCTCATATGCTATAAACTGAAGCTTAACTCTTTTAGCGCCAAAGGCAATATTGAGGTTTTTGCAAACAATACTGATTCAGGCGAGTCAGCTCGTAACGAGCTGTCTCACCTGAAATCAGCATTGTTTGCATTTTAAGTATCAAAATAGTCAAAAAGTTTTATAACATGAGACATGGAAACGCCCGATGTTTAACATGGAAGAGTTTACTTTAAACAATTCGGCGCTGAAAGAGTTTACGCATTTTATCATGCTAATAAGACTGCATACTTGTCGTTTAATGTTAACCCTTTCCCTCATACGACAATTCTACAGCAGACGGCTTTGAACATATTTTGTCAAATAATGGGAAATCTCTATAATTGAATGGATAACCTATGACTAAAAGTCGAAAACATTGTGACAAAAGGAGAAATTGCACGTTTTGTGCAATTTCTTCTTTTGTTACTAAGCTTTCAAAAAGCCGTCTGCTGCAGATGCGTCAGAAAGCGTATATATGAGGGAAAGGGTTAATTGACGTTGCGTATAACACGGTGATTGTCGTGGTAAATGTTTATAACAAAAAAGCAAAATGACACTTGCCACCAGCCCGATTATGTTGGCCTACTGCGACCTTCAAACAGGTGACGCTCTATCTTACTTTAATTATTATCCTTATAATGAAGTGTTAGATTTAAAGAAACAGCAAGGAATTTCTTTACAACAACCACTCTAAACAATCTGGCAAATCTCTATAAACTAAAGGTTTCAATAATGAATAAAGTTAAAACAATATGACAAAAGAACAGATTGTTCATAATGAACGATTTGTTTCTTTGCAATGATGCTTTAAACGTCGAATAAAGCGAAAGAGCTTATATGCCTCTGCATGTGGGAAAGGTTTAAATGATACATTATGCAGCAATAATTGCACGGCTAAAATGGTAGATATTATTGAAATATTAAATTGATAAAATCTTTTTTTTTAAAAATATACTGAATTTCTGAAATAAGAATTATGAGCTTTGAATTACAAAACTAGACTGACAAGAATAGTTTTTACCGCCATTATTTACTGTACTTATTTAACCATTCGGAACACTTATCGACTGCTCTCTGGCGGATATCCGGTGGCGGAGTTTCTGAGTCCCGGTCTTCAACAGGTTGTATGTCGTTATACCGTATGTCGAAACCAGGCGGGGTTATTTCAAACAGGGAATCAGATTGCTGAATGTCGTATTTCCCAATGCCCGGAAGTCTGTATGAATGGTTTCGAATCTGTTTCTTATCAGTACTGCCTTCATTTTGTATGTCCGGTAACCGCTCTTTCATAGAGGAACCAGCCGATGATCGTAAAGAAAAATCCTCCCCGTTGCTGGTGCCCTGCTTCGCACCATCGTCGTTGAATTCGTCCAAATGTTTTGAAACTTTGTTTATAACAGTTTTTACGTTGTAAATAACCCTTGGTTTAGTTGGTTTCGCGGTTGTCCAGCTTTTCACACATTTTCTCGTTCGACTGGGTATAAAATTGACTTCCTCTTTAGTAATGTATGTTTTGCTTGGCATGGATATATTCATTTCCTGAATGGTTTCGGTAATGGCATGCTTCGCCTCTTCTGACATAGGCATGAACATGTTCGAATTCTTTTGAGCACTTTTATTCCTCGATAAAAGCGTAGTTTCTGTGTTCCGTAAATTTGCTGCACTTTTAGACTGTATCTTTGCCGGACACGATCTCGATGTTAGTTTACTTGCACGACTAAATGAAGTGTTCACATTTCGTCGGTTGTGCTTGTGGCTTTCTGGTAAAATAAATTTGGTTTTGTTGACACTTTCATTATTTCCGTTTAAATCCACCTCTTCCTTTGCACTTTGTATGTGTTTTTCACAACTATTCTCAGAATAATCCTTCTGTGACAGAATTTTCTCCAGTTCTCCTTCGATGCCCTCTAAAGATTCGTCGCTGTTTGTAATCACGGGATTGTACGAGTCTTCAACTGACGATTTATCATCCTTTGAGCTTCTGTCCTCATTACTGCCTGTAGTGTGTCCGTTATTATTTAAACTCTGCGTTTGTTTATCAATCACATCCTTGCCCACACATGACTCAATCGTGTTTGATTTGCAATCCAATGTTTGTTCCGTGTTCCCCGTGTTTATTTCACATTCGTTTGGTACATTGCCACCTTTCTTTGTCATAAGGCTCGATTTTGTGTTTGGTTTGGCGGACCCTAGGTCTCGATATTTTAAAAGAACGTGAGATAACCGAGTGTCGTAAACTGACTTGCCAAGACCATGCGTAAAGCGAGTGTTTCCCATGGAGGTATTTTCTGTAATCTTTCTATGAAGTTTCTGGTATTTTTCCTCAAGCGTTCGCATCCATTGCGGGTAGTTGCCTCCCGGCCCGGTCCTTTTCGGACACATTACTCGGAAAACGGGCGCGGAACCGTGTGGTGCTCGCGTCATGTCTGTTTGGTAAAGGTGAATAGTCTTATCATAAATGGTTTACTATTTTCTGAAAGTAGATACAAGAAAAAGCGGATTAAAAGATGAATCGTTCTCCAGTTAAACCAGCATCCAGTATAGACCCAGACTAACGTGGACATCCACTCAGTTTTATTTCGACCGTAAATATTTGCCAATTTGTAACCGAAGATTTCGAGAAAACATCGTGCATGAGTCAGACACTTGTCATAAGTACATTAAGTTCGTGTTGTCAGGAGCGAGGCTTTTACATTGAGAAACAGTGAAATATTAAAACAGCTATATATGAAGCTATTTACACACATTCAAACGAACACAATATCCATACTCTTCCTCAGATTATTTTAAAAAACATTTAAATACAGCCAAGAATTGAATCAGCTATAACAATTGATGTATAAAATGTATGCAATCTCTCTCAATTTTCATAACCCTTTTCCACACAAACAAACGCTTTCCGACGGATCTGCAGAAGACGCCTTTTGAAAACACTGTGGCAAAAGGAGAAGTTGGTGATGAAGAGCAATTTCTACTTTCGCCACAATGTTTTCAACTTTATTCAATGATAGTTATTTCAGGTTTGCTGTATGTGGGAAAGGCTTGAATACCTAATCTATGTGTAAGGGAAGGACCGAAACCGGTGTTGAAAGCACTTGATCAATTTACAATAAACATATAGAAGATAGTGTGGAAATACAATGTCTTTACTAAACGTTTCTTTAAATCTTTTCGATAAATGTTAATATCGGATTGTGAATTAATCCTTTAACCACATACAACAAATCCGCAGCAGACGGCTTTGCAAATATTTCAGTCAAACATATTTAATTATGTGTATATTCATTGTAACCATTTTTATCACTTTGCGACAATATTTCCAAAAGTATTGTGCTTCAGAATCGTCCAAATACGTCTACAAAGGGGGACAGCGTTAATTAATATCATGCACAATTGTGTAAAATTCTCAATGAAGAAATACATGTATATATATTGAATACAGTGTACTGGCGATAACTCGAACATGGAAACAAATTCGAATACTTCGAAACGTTTCCTGGAACGTGTCTGCCTTTTCTGCTATTGTTTCGTATTCTCAATATAATTGTATCACTGGCTATCGTATCATAATAAACACTTAAGTATAAACGAAACTAACAATGCTTATGCAAGACTATAAGAATAAATCCTGTTATCACTCGATCACGTTGATAACTCGAAGAAATGTATTGATCCTTTTCGTTTTCGAGTTATCGCTAGCACTCTGTTCATATACACCACAACCTGTATCGAACACGTTGCTCCCTTTCGTTTTCGAGTTATCGCTAGCATTTTGTTCATATACACCAACACCTGTGTTGAAGACCACCTTTGTATAACAATTCCCGGTATGTAGCAACCACACTTTAAATTTCCCAATTAATCACTGTCTGCATAAAATACATGTAGTTTAAGACCACCTGTGAACAAAGACCAGATTATTCTCTCTCCGACGGGTGGTCTTTAAACATAGGTTGGATTGTAGTATGAGACATATTACTACAGAAATATGTCTCATCAGCACACAATAATATTGACTATGATACATACAACACCAAAATAGTTCAATTATCGCGAGTCCACTGTATTTCACACGGTGTCCTTGGGACAGACTGACATATTAACAGTTGTTTCGTCTAATGGAAACTTCGTCAAACCCCTATCTCTTTCATTAACTCTTTCAGCGCCGAATTACCTTAAAGTAGACTTTTCCATTTTCAAAATTGAACAACACCATTTTTCATGTACAAACCGATTAGAATATTTTGATAACTAAAAGGCAAACAAACAATGCTGATTTCAGGTGAGACTGTTCGTTACGAGCTGTTGGCCATATAGCCAATGGCGCGAAAGAGCTAATGAACAACTACATATATAAGAACAGAACAGATTGTGACACCATGCCAGTATTGAAGCACCTGTATTAATAGATAAGGCGAGGAAACTAATAAATTCGCATTTAAGAAATTCGGTTAAAGTATCTTAAGATTTATAAATAATCCTTTTCACCATAAATATCATATTTAGGCTTAAGACCTTTCAAATATGTAAATATTGACACGGTTTTAGGTCAATGGTTATTGTCAATACAGAAGACACCATAGGAACTTCAGGGTAAGCACAAATCAGCAATCATTTGATCGAGGAAAACAAAACCTCATTTGACCCCGTCCATGCACAACAAATCAAGAAGACATTTTTTGACTCGAGTAGGTTTAGATACGCCTGTACATATTGTATGTCTGATCAGAATCTGCACAAGTTGACACAAGATTCTAACCAGCTTGTGTAAGTTATATGTGAATGGTGTACATCTTGATCAGACTGTGTGAATGCACATGCTGATCCGGATCTACACTGTTCACAGAAGTCCATTGGTACCATTTTCCATGTACGGGCTTATCTATACATGAACGTCGTAACGTAGCAATACGTTCAGACAATACGTAAGACGAAGCTGGCCGAAGTTTTATTATGTATTACTTCAGTTCTTATTAAGTAAACACCACACTAAAGTTTCTATCGAGGTAAAGGCTTGTCCATGCGAAAATGTACAGTTGACGTTTGTGAATTGCGTAGGTTTAGAGAACTCTGTCCATCTGTGTAATCGTATCAATTTACATGCCGGATAAATAAAACTTTAACTTGCGTATTCTTATCAGAATCTACACACGTTGGCAGCAGTCTGTGTAAGTAATATGTTATTGGATTTTATAAGGTATATTGGTTATTGTATTTATTAAAATTTAATTTACATTTTTCTGTTGATAACAAAATAATCGAGGTTTGAATCAATAAATGAACCGTTCCACGAGAAACCGAACATTGTTGACTCTGCGTAAAGTATCGACCCTGATCAGCCTAAGCTTGCCTCGCAGGCTAACCCGGACAGACACCTTTCGCCGCCTGTGGATTTTCTGTTTCAGGAATCATTACTTTAAAGTTTATACCTCTATTCCCCTGGGAAGGAATATGACGGCCCGGATTAGTCTGCGCAGACTGCAGAGGCTGATCTGGGTCGATATATTACGTAGAGGCCATTATGTTGGTTTTCTCGTGGAACGACTCAAATGTAGACATATATGTGAGCGCTGCTATTGTTAATATTCGGAACAAGGACACGAAGAAGACAGATCGAGGGCTTGGCGTGAAAACGGTTGTATCTAAAATTGGTATTTTTTACCAAGGTAAATCACCTCACCATAAAGTCTTTATAAGCATTAAATCATTTTTTTCTTGGTAAACAATGGAAATTTAGGTGCCATTGCTCGTTCTGAGCAATGGCACCTAAATTTGCATTGTTTACAAAGGGGTCAAAATTGCCCGGAAACCAGGGTTTTCAAAATAGGTTTTTAGTTACAACTGTTTCACGCCAAGCCCTCGAGATATCGGTCCATAATATTTGTGAAAATAATTCAGATTTCCGCACAAGATATTTTAAATCCAAAACAGTGTATGTGTATGTGATACCATCTTTCTATATAATCATCGAGCACAGTCGGCAACGACGAATGCTATCAATTCAGGGGTCACGGGTTCGAAGTCAGAAATCTTTTTTTTACAAATCCGGCTACATATAGTAATCGATATTAACCTATTACCGCATACAGATGCTTTCTTACGGCTCTGCAGCAGACAACGTTTGAAAACAGTGTCGCAAAAGGAGAAATATATTCTCATTCACATGTTTGAAAAATGTTTCAAAGTCGTCTGCTGCCTAATTATTTTGTTTGATTTAATCAATGTTTGACCATTTATGTATCAGTCATATTGTGTTCCATTAAAATGTGTATATAATAACTTAAACAGCATGAACATATGTATGAATACTCTCAACCTTGATTGTCTGAGATAAACCAAAATGCCAATATTCTTGTTTACAAAAGAAATGATACAATGCAATAAAATACATTTTATTGCATACACACAAACAATATATTTATTGCAAAGAAAATACATACAACAATACAAACAGAGACACGGTCTATACAGAAGAATTTACAGACGAGCCGTCCCGCGAGAAAACCAACATTATGGCCACTGCGTAATGTATCGACCAAGATCAACCTGCGCATTCCGCGCAGACTGATCAGGGCCGACACATTCCGTCTCAGGGGATAGAGGTATAGAGTAATGATTCCTGAAACAGAAAATCCACAGGAGGCGAAAAGTGTCTGTCCGGGTTAGCCTGCGCGGCATGCTTAGGCTGATCCGGAGTCCACAATGTTGGTTTTATCGCGGGACGGCTCAGATATTGAACAACGTCAGCGTTGGTGGGAACTATTTTAGAATTGTCATATTAATTAATTTATTTATTTTTTGTATAATTTTGATAGCAGACCGTTAATCGTATCGTCTCACTTTGCCAACTTTTAGTTTTTATGTAAGATTGGCAAAGTGAGACTAAAGGTTTGTCCAAAAAATCAAAAAGATGGCAAAGTGAGACTGAACCACGTTAATTAAAGTTTGGCCATCATATCAAAAGGTGTAATAATCTATTTTCCCCATTGTTCTGTATGTTTCAATGAAATAGAATAGAATGTTAGCTAAACAAGTTTAACAGAATGTGCAGACACTGATTACATAACATAACACAAATTAATGTTATTGTAACATAAGGCCTCCAGCCCAGAATACAAATGATTGTTATGTTAAATATTATCATAAAATTTACAATACATATACATGTTAAATATTTACCCTTTTTTCAATTGTCGTGAATATTATGGTAACATATGAAGCAAATATATGCAAATTATATTTATTTTGGATGTTTGACGAGATAAAGTGTGAAGGACAAAGTGTTTGACTCGTACCCTCTTATCAGGTGAAAGCGTTATAGGCATTTGTTGACATTCGCTACCAGAAACCTTCGTACACGAGTAGCTGATAAGTTATTTAAAAACTGTCAATATTTTAATTCATTGTCGATAAAAGCCTTTGGAAGCTTTTAGAGACCAAGCAAACAATGGTTTATGTGACCCTTCACTCCCGTTGAAAACTTGACATCTTTCTGGAGTTCAGCGGACCTCTAACACCTCTCGATTGAACAGAGGAATGTTGTAATGTTTAACTTTTCCAACTTGAAGACGCTTTCTGACTCATCTGCAGAAGAAGACGTTTTAAAACATTGCTGCAAAAGGTGACATTGCTTAAAATGAGCCATTTCTCATGTTGCCTCAACGTTTACAACTTTATTCAATAATTGTTCTCCGTATATAGAGAGTTTCAATACGTTTGACTAAATTTCTTTCTAATTTGATATGCCTCAGATTTGTTTTATGTTGAAAAGGTTTTATTCTTTTGTGAACAGATTCAATGATGGATTCCGGCATATCGAGTAATGTTAGGTGATCATGTTTGGTTTCCATGTAAAACAATATCATTAAAACTAGATCCGATCGCCGCGGATCATACCAAAGTCTTTAACCCTTTCCCTCATACGACAATTCTTCAGCAGATGACTTTGAACATTTGTTGTCAAAAAATGGAAAATCTCTATAATTGAATGGATAACCTATGACTAAAAGTGGAAAACATTGTGGCAAAAGGAGAAATTGCTAGTTTTGAGCAATTTCTTCTTTTGTCACTATGTTTTCAAAAAGCTGTCTGCTGCAGAGGCGTCAGAAAGCGTCTATATGAGGGAAAGGGTTAACAATCGTAACAATCGTAAACAATGGCTGCTCTCCTTGACGATCAGGTTTGCGGAGTTGGCATTACGACTGGCTGGCTGGTGTCAGGATAAATAGACCAGTAGTACTGGTTACTTACCCAGGAAACGCAATGATATAACTGAACAATTGTCGAAAGCGGCGTAAAACACAAAATCAATCGATACAACCAGACCCAGCAAACGTTCTTGTATATATGATGACTACAATGAAAGGTCGTATTAGATTGACCTGTGTGTTGTATATATGATGACTACAATGAAAGGTCGTATTAGATTGACCTGTGTCACTTGGGGATCGAATCTGGGACGATTATTTCCAAATTCACAACGCTAACCACTCGGATTTGTTGGACTGGAAATATATTGCACGTAAACACATACTCGTTAGGGTTACATAATGCTTTTTTGAAAATTTACTTATGACATGTAGAAATGAGTTAAATAAAGGTTTAACAGTTAAACGTCATTTTAACAGTTTAATATCATAGCTTGAGTTCGAACTTAGGACCCATTGATTATAAGTCATCCTCGTTATCGACTAAACTATCGATACCGAACCCGTACCAGGTAAGGTTAAAGCTGTAAACGTTTAAGTGCCGCATTTTAAAGTTATTGCGCAATAAAACATCCTAGCCACGTCAATGGTCTACATTTATAGGTTCAGTACTCGGTCTATATTTGTTTTTATTCAAATTACGTGGGTCTGGTTGAGTAAGACAGAGAGAGCGACAGCGAGAGAGAGCGAGAGAGAAAGAGGGAGAGAGAGATATATAAAAAGTGAGAGAGAGAGAGAGAGAGAGAGAGAGAGAGAGAGAGAGAGAGAGAGAGAGAGAGAGAGAGAGAGAGAGAGAGAGAGAGAGAGAGAGAGACACACACACACACACACACACACACACACACACACACACACACACACACACACACGCACACAAAGAGAGAGAGAGACACACACACACACACACACACAGAAAGAGAGACAGAGAGATATACAGAGAGAGACAGAGAGAGACAGACAGACACAGAGAGAGAGACATAGACAGAGACAGAGATAGAAAGTGAAAGAGAGACACAGAGAGACATAGGGGGAGAGAGAGAGAGAGAAAGAGAGAGAGAGAGGAGAGAGATTGAGAGACATAGAGAGACAGAGAGAGAGAGACAGAGAGAGACAGAGAGAGAGGGAGAGAGAGACAAAGAGAGAGAGAGAGAGAGAGAGATAGAGAGAGAGAGAGAGAGAGAGAGAGAGAGAGGGGGGAGAGAGAGGGACAGAGAGGGACAGAGACAGAGGAAGAGCGACAGAGGGAGAAAGAAAGAGTGATATATATATAAAGAGAGAGAGAGAGACAGAGACATATACAGAGGCAGAGACAGACAGATAGTTACAAAGAGGCACATATAGAAAGAGACAGATGGAGAGAGACACAGAGAAAGACATGGTAGGGAGAGAGAGAGAGACACACACACACACAGACAGACAGAGACATACATACAGACAAACAGACACACAGACATACAGAGATAGAGAGAGATATATAGACAGACAGACAGAGACAAAGAGGGGTAGACAGACAGTAAGACAGACAGGCGGACAAACAAAACATCACATCATTTGAATAATACAAGAACAGTTCACACAAAGTAAAAGAAAAATGCGGTGGCTACGTGCTTGTTGCAGTATAACAAGTGGTTTTGTTGTGATAAATTAGAATCATATTTTATACTGTCCAAATACAGACTGACAGAGACAATATTAACGGGCGTTTTTCACATCAAATTTACGACCAGACTGAGTTCAGATATTGTGCAAAGTCATTTCATCTCTAGATCTAAGACAGTATCATAAATATAATGCGGGGGATAAAATGAGAGAACACCTATAAAAAGAATAACACATGGTGTAAAAGATGTTTGATACATTTTCTTTCTTTTTTCTGATCTTCTTTTTGAAACTTGTGATAAGAGAAGGTGTATTCCCAAATGTTCTACCTTATGTTACAATTTAAACGTCATTTGCTGAATACAGATATATGTATTGTTAAACCCTTTCCCACATTTCAAGGATAGAGAAAGGAAAATACAGCTAATATAATAATATTAGAAGAAGAGTATAATTTGCTCATTCTATTCATGATATTATATAATCGAACTAAGCCGTATTTCGATTAGAAGACTATTATTGCACATTGTTAATAACCGATACAATACACTTTATGTGTACATTAAGACCACGTGCCTATCATACAATAAATACATGTATACAATTTGTATCAATGAAATATTGGTATTTATCAATGCACTTATTCTTAACATTTTCCACAGTGATTATCGTCACTAGTGGATATATCACTTTTTGAGCGATGCTGGAACTACACTTAGACTGTTTTTTTGGTATTTTCTCAGGATCAGCTTCATACTATTATTCAAAAGTTCGTTGGGTGTCATACAATAATTGTTTTAATTCACCTGTGTTTGTAATTTAAAAGGTCGTTTCCACTGCACAGCTTCTCGCTATACAGAGTCAGAGAGTCGTATACATGTGTAACGTAACGGCTCGAACTACGTTGAATTAATGAATAAATTATATTGAAAGATAGGAAATGCTCTTAATATTGATCATAGTTCTGTGTATGAATATGTAAATGAGATAGTATGTAAAGACGGCACAGAGCCGCTTTTGAGGGAGTAAAAAGAAAATTGTCTGTACCATCTGATTACATTATGAGCAATTTCTTCTTTTGCCACAATGTTTTAAAAATCGTCTGTTGCATATGAAGGAGCTTAAGACTAGTCTGCATTATTAAGGTATTTAGAAACATTCGATCGCTTCATTTCGAACGGTTTAAGATTCAAAAGAAAATTATCTTTCATTTTCACTAGTTATAATAATTCATTTTTAAAATATTTGTTGTTCCTTTTTTCTGTAAAATTCGATGCCTCCGAAAGGTGAAATGCCTGTATTGGAGTGAGCGTTTTATATGGGTTTATGGTTGTATTAAACCCCCATCAGTATGACCTGATAACGGAAGTTTGGCTGACCATACAATACTAACCATATTGGTTTTTCTCCAATTTTAGAGATTTTATGAATTACAGTATTTGATTGTTTATGATTGTGATATATATTAGACTCTCAAAGTCTGTTTGGAAAATCGGCATATTATGGCCATTTACAGCCTGACTTTAAAAGCAAAGATAAATACAGTACATGTATTTAAACATTTAGAAAGCATAAACAAAGATACACATTATTATGAAAGAGAATGATTATAGTTATTGTATACAACACCACTTTGTATAAGTTTGTATGGCTATAAATACTGTTATTGTTTAATGCCAATAACTAGTTTGTCATGTATAAGAATATAATTTCTTCTTTAATGAATTTTGCTGTCATTTTTAGCTCGACTTTTGAAAAAAACGAGAGCTATTGTCATGACCCTGGCGTCGGCGTCGGCGGCGGCGTGGTCGTCCGGTTAAGGTTTTTTGTTTAGCTCATTTTTTTCTTCTGTTTTCTCCCTATCAGTCGAGCGTCTGTGCCGTACGCGGTGTTCTTGTTAGTTTTATGCTTAACATAATTCGTTTAAACATATATCTAAATTTGACTGATATTAATGTTTAAGTAATGTAAGATCACTTGACTGGCTATCAACCTTTTATTATCGGCTTATAATTGCCATTGGCCATTTACAGCCAAACTTTAATAGCAGTGACATAATTATAATTATAAAGAATTACATGTTTTTAAACATTTAGAAAAACATTACATAGATAAATTATGTCATTGTATACAAATAAAGAATGAACGGCCGATCTGGGGTTTTCCATTTCGGGCATCTAAATATAACGACATTTAAAAACATTATAGGGGGAAAAAACCGTTGCTCATGATGAGCAGTTTCTCCTTTTTCCACAAATAATTTCAATTGTATTCAATAAGTGTTCTTTTATTTCAGTTTTACATATCTTTTAATAAATGTTTTCCTAATAAGTCTGCTGCCGATTCGGTGTACGTTGTGTTGTACACGGTTCAAGTCTAAGTATGTCAAGTCTATGAGAAAGACCGATCCTTCTACAGAGCAAAGAGAGAAATAAATACTGGAAAATACTACAAAACATTGTTATTGCTCATAAAAAACATAGCTTCGTTTTCTACAGAGTTTCTAAAGAAAATGGCCAGATGGCCATAACAATCGGATTATTTTAAACAGGTTAATCGGCTCTAGCCCGGGACTTTAACATATTTAAAATTCATAAGTATTTTATGACGCTTTCTATTTATGTGGCCAATTTAAAACTATAAATACTACACTGAAGCTTGTAAAATGGTTTCAAATGGTTCGAGCTCATGCTTGTGCAATTAGAAAGTACATTCGTAAAATATATTGTCTGACCTATAACGTATTCATTTAACATGCGCAAAAAGAAGTTTTAAGATCATTTTCGAATAGTGCAGACAATTCGTGCAGCATATTCTTGGCATATATTGATAGCTACTTGTTTACACAGTTACTTAAAAGATCACTTATGAACTTTAAAAAACACAAGTGTATGCTTAATGACTCTTCACAGGTGTCCAAGTCCCGTGACAATACAAGAACAAACTACGTCTGACTTATTAACGCTGAACCCACTAAATTTCTTTTTATTCACTCAATTTATGTTATTGGCATTTAACGCTGTTTCCAACATTGATTCAGTTTCGTCTCGGCAACAGTCCACTTATTCATGATTCCTGATTAAACAAAACCAATACTAGGCTAGGAAATGTATCCTCACTATGACAGCCGCGACTTGAGATCGAACCTCTGCAACCTCTATATCCTCTATAACCTCTATATCCTATATGACATATACAACCTTTGTAACCTCTACAACCTCTATAATCTCTATAATCTCTACAACCTATATATCCTCTATAATCTCTACAACCTATACAACCTTTGTAACCTCTACAATCTCTACAACCTCTATAATCTCTATAATCTCTACAACCTATATATCCTCTATAATCTCTACAACCTATACAACCTTTGTAACATCTACAAACTCTACAACCTCTATAATCCCTATAATCTCTACAACCTATATATCCTCTATAATCTCTACAACCTATACAACCTTTGTAACATCTACAACCTCTACAACCTCTATAATCTCTATAATCTCTACAACCTATATATCCTCCATAATCTCTACAACCTATACAACCTTTGTAACCTCTACAACCTCTACAACCTCTATAATCTCTATAATCTCTACAACCTATATATCCTCTATAATCTCTACAACCTATACAACCTTTGTAACCTCTACAACCTCTACAACCTCTATAATCTCCATAATCTCTACAACCTATATATCCTCTATAATCTATACAACCTATACAACCTTTGTAACATCTACAAACTCCATAACCTATACAACCTCTATAACCTACACAACCTCTATAACCTTTGTAACCTCTACAACCTATATAACATATATAACCTCTACAACCTCTACAACTTCTATAATCTCTACAACCTATACAACCTTTGTAACCTCTACAACCTATATAATCTCTATAACCTCTCTAGAGTCTACAACCTTTATAACCTATATAACCTCTTTAACCTCTACAATCTCTATAACTTCTACACCCTATATAACCTATATAACCTCTACAACCTATACAACCTCTATATCATATACAACCTATATAACCTCTATAACATATACAGCCTCTATAACCTCTACACCTTATATAACCTCTACAACCTCTATAACCTATACAACGTATATAACCTTTGTAACCTCTACACCCTATATAACCTCTTTAACCTATACAACCTCTCTAACATCTATAACATATACAACCTCTATAACCTCTATAACTTCTACAACCTATACAACCTCTATAACCTTTACAATCTCTATAACCTCTATAACCTCTTTAACCTATACAACCTCTCTAACCTCTATAACATATACAACCTCTATAACATCTACAACCTCTACACCCTCTATAACCTCTTTAACCTATACAACCTCTATATCATCTACAACCTCTATAACTTATACAACCTCTACAACCTCTATAACTTCTACAACCTATACAACCTCTATAACCTCTATATCATCTACAAACTATATAACCTCTATAACTTATACAACCTCTACAACCTCTATAACTTCTACAACCTCTATAACCTTTACAACTCTATAACCTCTATAACCTCTACAACCTCTACAACCTCTATAACCTATACAACGTATATAACCCCTTTAACCTATAACACCTCTTTAACCTCTACAACCCCGAGGTGGAGATTCATAATCGGATGAGTTACGTCATTGGATATACAAAATACTGGTACATGGTAGAAATTGCTTTCTCTACTTGCCGGTTAGCATTGCCACCAATTTACCTAGACACGCGCTTACTTATTCGAATATTTGTTGAAGTGGAGTAAATCCCAAATTGATCAAATCAAATCATGAAACAAGATTGCTACCATGATCGTCCTTTTTGTCTTTTGTTTACATTTGAACTTAAACACTGAAGGATGTTTAATTGATTTGAGTGCACGATATAGAGAAGTTGTAAACTGTTGTATCATTTTCATTTGAATGTCAAAGTCCTTGTACGGATTAGGCTAAAATAAATAGAAAATATACAAATATATCAACTTCATCTGAGGTCGGTCCTTCAAAAAATATCTGCATTACACATCACATGCATATGTATGTAAAATAACCCCGAAGTGAGGGCTACACAACTAGCTTTTTCGCAACAATCAGTCTACATAGTATATTAACAAAATGTGTGAACTCTGATCAACGTGAATGTTTCGTTTCACCAGACTGGTCCGGGTGTTCACACGTACGACAATGTGATAAGTACACCACAGTATGGCCCGGTTAGAACACGTAATCGGATTAAAACTTAGCACTAATCCACGACCTCAGCTGAGTTCAACCTTACCAATATGGTAATTACCTCCCCTTTATAAAAAAACGAAACACGTATCATATGCTTGTTTTACACTGGTAAAAAAATGTCAAAAACAACAAATCGTTTCCAATACAATGAATAGTAAACGATATTTTCCTTTACAATGTTTCCACATACACTGACGTATGAAGTTGGGTGGTCTCTTGTAACAATCAGTACGTCTTATAGTCTTTTGAAATCTGACTTTTAACGTTTATCACGTCATATTAAGAGCAAAGGGTAGGATAGGAACCGTATTCGACTTAAGCTAAAGTGAACATTTCAAAATGTCATGAAATTGGCTAACCTCATTTGCACTTTTCTTAAGGAAATGTAATGAGAACGTCTAGTTTACTTTATAAGCAGTTAGACAACTATAATGTATTCGTAAGGAGCTCAATGAGAAGTGAGTGCATTTTCGAAGAAGCATTTTTTCGGTTTTTGCACCGTTTTCAACATGATTAAAGTCATCACGGCGTGATGGTTCTAATAAGTGTTCACTGGGTAGACACACCAGTACTAGGCTGAGAAATGTGCATTAACCAAGTGCATTCCACGACGAACGCCGCGAGTGGGGAATGAACCTGGGCGCCCGGTTCTATATTCCCCATGCTAACAACTCGGCCGATTCCTACTTCGCACCCGTAGTGGTTTGAATGCTCCATTTGGGGTTTAACGTAGTTTTCAAAAATTGTTCAGTCATATCACGGCGGCGAGATCACCTTCTTATGTGTTTCCTGGCTATCTCACACCAGTACTCTACACAAAAGTATTTACAGGCATGTGGCTGCTTTTCCAGATAGATTGTAAGCCCAATGGTGAAAGCCGAAGGACGCTTGTCACAGTGACTGTTGTCAAACGTTGGAAATGATGTTGGCCTATCTGTGGTTTGAACTTACAGTCCCTGGATTGACAGCCCGCGTTGCTACCGACTGAGCTACTGGGGCTAGGCGCACCCGTAGCGGGATGGTGAAAAATAAGCACAATAAATGTACTCATTAATCATCGGATCTCCTGCCTGCCATTGTAAAAGTGACCAATGCTCATATTCAAAGCTAAACAATCAGTTCATTCACAAAAGAAATACAGTGGAACCGGTGTATAAAAACAACCAATGGGAAGGTAACATTTTGATCTTTGTTCATAGGTGGTCTTTAATTGCAGGGTTATTTATGCAAAAATGAGTAATTGAAAAACTAAAAGTGTGGTTGCTTTATACAGAGAATGGCTATTCGAATGTGGTCTTTAGCACAAATTTGACTGTATAAGGAATATCATTTGTTATCACATGACAATGCTTGTATCCGATATAATATACCCATTACGTATTTCTTTATATATGTCACATGTGTAATATAACATGACCGAATCACTATTTTTGTATTCATCCGCGAGTATTTACAAAACGGCTGAACGTGTATCCAGTAAACACAACATTCACGATAGATGGACGAGGTAATTGAACCATTATCGGTCATAAAAATACTTGTGTGTGTGATTAGTTCACAGTTTATTAAGTTTTACATGTTTGGACTATTTTCTGACAGCGAAAGACCTAGTTTCTTTTTGTGTTTCGACATGAGATGAAAATAATCTGACATTCGTTGTCATTTCATAAAGTTTTCTTGAACTTGTTATTAACACTTTATACGAAATGACAACATATGTCAGATCCTATATATATCAACTCATCTATGGGGAAAAGTTACAAGTTGGCATTAGTGAACAGTTCTAATTAAGATCGCCCTGTCCATCTGTCCAGTCTCATCTGAATCTACAACAGTGGACATTGATCTTGTGTAAGGAATATGTGAACAGTGTAGTTCTTGATCAGAATGTACGGATACACAGGCTGATCTGAATCTACACTGTTCACAAAAGACAACTTGTACATTTTCCAATTCAATATACCTACTATATTCATTTAGAGAATGAACTTTATCTCTAATCTTAAAAATGAACATTCGTCAGATTTTGACAAAGGCGGGGTGCAAATCCGATGATTTAAATGTAAATTGCAAACGTTAATTAAACATTCCACAACACGTGCGAGAATACACTCAATTCTCATTGAGATACTTTGGAATAAATTAATGATCTATGTACGACTGCTTGAAGCTTGATTGCAGTGTACCTTCTAGAACGGCATCGATGTAGAATAAAATCTTTGGATAAGGAGTTTATTATATTTACTGAATGTATCTGATAAATGATTTCAGTCAAGTCACAGACAAACTGGCATTCAAAGGTTCACATTTAATTCAATGGTGATTACATTACACTTCGATACTTGCATGGTCGACTTTTGTGTGATTTATTTTTATCGCCATTTAACCGTTTCTTTCATTCATATCACGGCGGCCAGTTCACATACATGTACCCATGAGGTTCCTTGTTTTCTCACACTAGTACTCCATACGACAGTCTTTCCAAGGTTGAATTGAAATTGGGCATCTGCCTCGGGTTCGGATAGTAGCGAGTTCGATCCCCGACTACTTTAACCCTTTCAGCGCCAAAGGCAATATTGAGGTTTTTGCAAACAATACTGATTCAGGTGAGTCAGCTCGTAACGAACTGTCTCACCTGAAATCAGCATTATTTGCCTTTTAGTTATAACAATTGTCTAAACTTTGATTACATGAGTAATGGAGACGCCCGATTTTGAATATGGAAGAGTCTACTTCAAACAATTCGGCGCTGAAAGAGTTAACAATAAAAGTAACGTTTTTCCTTTCTTGGCGCTCATGACTGTGGGGTAAGTGTAACTACTGTTTCGCCTGTGTCGGGATGAATTATCCAGTAGTACTGTTAGCTTACACAGGAATCGACGTGATGTAAGTGGACAATCGCTGTAAGCGACGTCAAACACCACACATAGAACCAAAACAAAGAATCGAAAATCCGGAATAATTCCCAATGATTGGTTGTCAATTATTACCGCAGTTGTTTTCAAAGCAGACGACTTTTAAATATCTTATCCTGTAAAATGGTCGAGGTATATTGATTGTTCAATGTGACGCAAAATACCCAGGTGTCCTCGCAGTGCAGAGCTTTCGTCCGCTGTAGGAACACCCTGGTGAGAAATGCACTTTTCGTGATAAATAAGTCTAGATGCAATCTGATCCAAATTTACTCTATTTGTCAGTTACTTCTTTCTAGCCCTCACGCAGACCCAAACATATTTACGCGACTGCAGCAGGACGACTTTTGAAAGCATTGTGGAAAAAGGAGAGATAGCTCATGAATAGAAAGTTCCGCTATTGCCACAAGGTTTTCAATTCGATTCAATTATTTTACTGTCATCTAAAAAGATTTCTCATGTTTTTGCCAAGATGTTTACAAACTCGTCAGCAGCAGACATGTTGTATGCATGAAAGAGTAAATGTCTTGACGACTATTTAGTATGCAATGCAAAGCATAACCTGATATCGCATATCGGCAGGTTCATCTGGCTCTACACTGGTCGCGCATGTCCTAAGGTTGCTTCTTAGCGCATGTCCTAAGGTTGCTTCTTAGCGCATGTCCTAAGGTTGCTTCTTAACTATATGGCGTTCGTTGTTTATGTTTGTATTGTCTCCGTATTTCCGACCTATTTCCATCTTCCCACAATATACACAGAGTGACGTTAAGTGGACTAATTCCATTCTTAGACTTATTAACCCTTTTTCCCTTATAAAGACGCTTTCTGGCGCCTCTGCAGCAGATGTTTTTTTGAAAACATAGTGACAAAAGAAGAAATTGCTCAAAACGAGCAATTTCTCCTTTTGACACAATGTTTTCCACTTTTAGTCATAGGTTATCCATTCAATTATAGAGATTTTCTATTTTTTGACAAACTATGTTCAAAGTCGTCTGCTGCAGAACTGTCGTATGAGGAAAAGGGTTAACAACCCATGTGCTTACGTAATGTCTGTACGGTGATGTCGGCATTAGGAATTACATGTAACACAGTATATGCTGTATATAGTATTTGAAAGTACAATACACTACAATCCTCTTTATTAGTTAATTAAGACCTAAGCCCACCGGCCCATCACACACTGCAGAAAGTTATGAATAAATACTTAGACAAAGTGTCATATTATCAGGAGTGGAAGAAGTATATATCAAATATTGAATGTTTTAAGATCTTGGTCACGGAGTGCTACGTAAGTTACTGTAATTACTGTGTAGCTACATTTATCGTTAGCACAGTCCTGGTGACCAAGATCTTTTAAACCATTCAATATCTTGATAGTACTTCTACATCTAGATTAATTAGACCCTTTCCCACATACAGGCGCTGATAGACGCCTCTTGCAGGCGACTTTTTACAACTTTGTGGCAAAAAGAAAGAAATTACTCATCATGAGTAATTTCTCATTTCACCACAATGTTTTAAACTCTTTTCGCTGAATCTGCTATATATACATTGCTTTTTAAAGAACACATTCCATGCCTGTTTTCGATGATGCCGTTGAGATTGTTATGGATCGCCTCAATGTGTTTGTTTATTTCTGTCTGTATATATTTATTAATATATCTTTTTTCTTTATTTTCGAAAAATACTTTTATTTTTATAATATTTTAAATATTATAAATTAAATAAAAATGTTTTTAAAAAAAATTAAAGTTTGAAGAAAAAACCATTTCTGTATAATAAAAAGGAATTCGATGATTAGACTAAAAAGAAAGAAAAGAAAACTTACCATAGTAAAGAAGTTTCGATAATCCCATGTCTGCTAACATTCCATTTCAAGAAGAATCCAATTTGTTTGCCTTTTCATTTCATTCTACCTGTATACACATCGGCCCACGTTGTCAAAATAACGTCTTACAATATCTTATCCATTGAAAAATGAACTCTTTGTAATTAAAAAAAACAACGCGTCACTTATGTTGGGCACTGTCTGCAATGAAAGCAGCAGGGAGTTATCATTAATAATTGAATTATTCCCAAGCTAGCGTGAAATCAATATACTTGATGAAATCCAAATTAAACTAACACCTCCCTCCGCTTGAATTCACACGATTCCTGTAACCAATAGTCAAAATCTTCTTACCGGAAAAACCTTTCCATTGAACAAATCTAGTCGGCGGCAAGATCAAGTTATAATGACTCCTGTCATACAAAAACTGTTCAAAACAATTCACGTATCGTCAGTTACGTTAATACGCATGCACAAACGCACACATGGGCTAAACTTGTACCCTTTTTCAAACTGTATTGTAGATTAGACCCATATCTAGGAGAGAAGAGTAGTGAGCCTGGTGAGGACTGTGTGGATGTCTGCGCTCATCTGAGTCTGCTCTGTACGAATTTACTGAAAGAAGGTATTTAGTATGAATAGGTTATAATTAGCATGATGTCTTGTTAACAGTGTTTGTATTGAAGATCGATTTTGTTATAATGGATATTTTCACTTCGTTTGACACTGGACATTCGACTATAACAGATTAATCCCTTTGTTGGCTTTATTACTTTCGTTCGTGTGCTAGATTTCCCCCCGCTAGCTCAGTATGTTGCGACGTGAACTTTCATTCAAGGGGTTGGATGTTCGAACCCATCGTGGGCCAATATTCTCTCCAACATTTGACAAAGGTCAATGAAACAATACTGATTCGTCTTCGATCAATGGAACAACAGTATATGTGGAAAAGCAGCCACGTGCTTATTACTTTGAGTTTTGCTAATGCATTTCTCTAACTTTCATACAATGCCTTTGTGTTGACTTTGCGTTGTTTTCTTGGTGTTATATCGTCAATCGCTTGCTTTTTTTTTTTATAATGAATGAGTAACGAAGCTGACAATACATAAATTAATTAGGCATAAACCCAGCGATCACTCGAACCCGTCGTTAACTCGAAGACAATATTGATTCATTTCGACTTCGAGTTATCGATATTCAACTGTATATAAGTTATTGGTGAGTGTCAAGCCCTGATAGCTCAAAGGGTATTCACGCGGGCTGTCAATCAGGGGCTATAAGTTCAAATCCAGGCTCGGCCAACAATCTCCTCCGACGTTTGACAAAGGATAATGCGACAATGCAAAATTCTATGTGGAAAAGCAAGCATATTCATATCAATGATACTCATGTGAGAAAGACATGAATCCCATGCAGGTGGGAACAATTAAGACTAGTTGTCATCTCTCTCTGTAGTGTTAGTGTTAACCCGTTACCACATACTCATCCTTTTTTTATACCACTGCAGTAAACGACTTTTGAAAAACATTGTGGCAACAGGAGACACTGGTCAAGATTACCTATTTTCCACAATGTTTGTTAACACTATTCAAATATGCAAATGCTCTTTTGTTTATAGAGAGTGTCCATATTCTTGTCGTCTGCTGCAGATGTGTTGTATGTGGGAAAGAGTTATTCCTTCACAGGTGTATTCTTTAAATCCTCCTACTAGATATAAGTATGTTCATTCGCGGATATGATATTATTGAAGCAAAGAAATTGTTTTAACCCCTTCCCACATATAGACGCTTTCTAACGTCTAGGCAACAGGTGACTTTTGAACATGTTGTGACCAAAGTAGAAATTTCTTCATTTAACCCTTTTCCTCATATAAACGCTTTCTGACACCTCTGCAGCAGACGGCTTTTTGAAAACATAGCGACAAAAGAAGAAATTGCACAAAACGTGGAATTTCTCCTTTTGCCACAATGTTTTCCACTTTTAGTCATAGGTTATCCATTCAATTATGGAGATTTTCTATGTTTTTCTATGTTTTGACAAAAAATGTTCAAAGTCGTCTGCTGCAGAATTGTCGTATGAGGGAAAGGGTTTAAGGACAATATTTTCAATTTTTTTCAGTAATGGTACCTTCATTTATAGAAATTGTCCATGTTTATTTCTAAATGTTTTCCAAAGTTGTCTGTTGCATATATGTGTTGTATGTGGGAAAGGGTAAAGAAACCCTTGTCGAGGCCACGACTCCTAGCAAGTAGGTTATTTAATAAAGGCGAGCCAAAATATTCTGCCTAGGAACGAACTTGACCTATAATTATGTATATACGTGTGTTTTATTCCAATATGCTTGACATAAACATTAATGTAAATATGTTTTAACCCTTTAACTATTTCCCATATACAACAAATCTTCAGCAGACGACTTTCAAAACATCTTGGGAAAGGATTAAAAGAACATGTTAAATTATTGATCCATCTTACTGTATTTTGATCGAATGCTCAATATTTTTAAACTAGTCTCTTAATATTCAGACGAAGTTTTAAATATAGTTTTCACTCCGAATTATATTGGGTCTGGTGTGTGGTGCCTTTTATTCCATACCTGAAACAAGAAAACAAAAAGTTTGTTTGCATGCTTTTTACGCCGCTTTCACTCGTATTACAGCTATATCGCGGCGTTTCCTTGGTAAGTTACCAGTACAACATGTCCATTTATCTTGACAAGAGCGAGTCAGTCGTACAGGTAACCCAACCATTTTTTATCGCAAAGAACGGACAGTCATTTCTACTATTCTTAAAGTATATGGAATGACCCGGTTTTGGATTGAACCTATGGCCACCCGCAACCGAGACGGACGCTCTACCACTTCACAACCAAGACGGTAAAAAAAAGAATAAATAGAGAATACCATATATGGTGTAGTTAAGTTGTCAATACGAATTCATGTATGTCAGGCTACGGTCTAGACTAACTCGTAATGTTAGCAGGATGTTAACTGCTTCTAAAGTTTAAGCTTCTAAATTAAACTTAACTAAACACAGATTCACGCCAGGAAGCAGTACATTGTATATTCGAGTTGACGACTGCTTGAGTTTATCGCGAATCAACAGTAACTATAAACAAGGTTCGAAATGTATTGGCAATCAGCAATACCATTGCTCTTTGGCCATATACAAAACAAGTATATATGGTGAAAACAGACATAATACATGAGTTTTAAATACTACTACATACAAGTAAAACCAATTTAACGGTAATAGACATTTAACCCTTTCCCTCATATAGACGCTTTTCTGACGCCTCTGCAGCAGCCGGCCTTTTGAAAAACATAGTGACAAAAGAAGAAATTGCACAAAAACGTGCCAATTTCTCATTTTGCCACAATGTTTTCCACTTTTTGTCATAGGTTACCATTTAATTATGGAGATTTTCTATGTTTTGACAAAATACGTTCAAAGTCTTCTGCTGCAGAATTGTCGTATGAGGGAAATGGTTAAGAAACAACATCAATGGTATTTATTGTAATTGGCATAGCTTCCATGATTCTAAATTCTCATTTATATGCATAATGAAGTGACTTCCTACAGTACATACAAATGCAATATTTCTGCGATCGCTTTTCTCTAATAGACAATAGTTTGACCAGGAAACCGGAAAGATTTATATCTATAGCACATGTATGTATATATTTTACTTGTTTAGTTTGCATTTGCATGAAAAACAGTAGGTGTCTTTTGTTTGCCAATACACTTTGAAACTTAATATTAAGAACACTTGTATAATTTCTTTCTTTTTTTCAATCGATACACTAAACTAAACTAATATAATGAACTGTCGCATCGAGGGCAATGTGACATTACCTTAATATTTACATCTGAGTGAACTATATCTTGTATATTCTTAAATACTATAACATTCTTATCCATCTACATTTTGAATAAATAATTAGAATTTTCTGTTTTCTTTGTTCCATGTTTTATTTTTTCGAGTAAGGAATTACGCAAGATCAAAGGGTGGAAAGGGTCGGAAAAACTCGTCAAAAATTCTAATCAAAATTCCATTCTCTCCTATTAATGTCTATTTAATAGCTTTGTAATTGCCATATAAAAAACGGACACAATAGAAATCCAATATATAAAACGAACATGACCTTTTATAACTAATCATATCTACCAATTTCGATTAACCCATTCCAACATGGAAATAATCTACAACAGCCAACACTTTACACGGCAATAAATCTCGAAAATTATTTAGAATGAAGTTAACTAATCTCATTTTACCACAATGATTTCATAAGACGTCTGTTGCAAAACACATCTAAATGTGTCTATATTCTTTATTGCTTAAAACTCAATCAAAAAGACGACTTTGGACGGATCTTCAACAGTTTACCTTTTAAAAATACTGTGTTAAAAGAAGAACTTGTTCTGTATGGCCGATTACGTGTATAACAATTTTAACTTTGGTCCTTTAGTGAAAGGAATCCACAGTGACTGAATGGTTAACGCCAGGGATATGGACCCGGGGTTCGATCAGCGCTCGTGGCAGGAATGGTGTAGTGCCATTTAGGCAAGGAACATTTCCTAGCCCAGTACTGGTTTGGTTACCTAGGGGACCATGAACAAGTGTTATGTCGCCGTGAAATGACAGAAATAATGTTGAAAATAGTGTAAAACCCGGGGAAAAACCCATCTCAGAATTGTGGTATTACCCATTATCACTATGTCACTCAATCAAC
>JASEVX010000015.1:1671898-1740769 GCA_031761405.1 Serripes groenlandicus
GGTATTTTATTTTTAGACAATTTTGTGAAGACCCCGGTTTACAATATTTGTTTTACGAGTTTGGATTTTATTTTCTAAAAGGACAGGTGATGAAGTTATGGGATTAGACAAGGTCGACTAGTGTGTTGACTTTAACAAGACCCCAGGATTTCACGTATATTTAGGTCTTCAGTCAAAGACATTTTGGGTTGAGATAAGCTTAAGAATGTCAATATAAACATTAATCGTCTGTGTAAATATTGAATGTATGTAATGTCAATACTTGATTTTAAAATGGGGGAATTTCGGTAAAAATAGACGTGTGAAACGCACAAGATAATAACGGACAGTCATGGCGGACAAACAGAGGATAGAGTCGCAACATACAACTGAAATACACAATGAAACAAAAGTAGTTATTTCGTTGAAAAGAAATCGTATTTACTAATTTAAGATACTGTCCATGTTTCCTGAAAGGCCGTTTAATTATCTGAGTATTGTATTATACACTGTCCTGTTCGAAAATATAATATCCGTATAATCTGACTAAGCACTTTCTATAAAATTCAATTATATTGTCAATAAATCCGGTCAATGATTAAAAAAGATAATGATAGGGTACAATTTGACATGATAAAACGCAGAACAATAATATTAGCCGTCCCGCGAGAAAACCAACAGTATGGTCTTTGCGTCATGTATCGATTCATATCAGCCTGCGCAGTCCGTGCAGGCTAATCCGGGCCGACACATTCCGTCTTAGGGGGATAGATGTATAGAGTAATGATTCCTTAAACAGAAAATCTACAGGAGGCGAAAAGTGTGTGTCCGGGTTAGCCTGTGCGGTATGCTTAGGCAGATCCGGGTCGATACTTTACGCTGAGTCCACAATATTGGTTTTCTCGCGGGACGGCTCATATTGCGTTTTCTTTCCCCTTTCTCTTAAGGGTCAAAACGGTTTGTTTGGAGAATATATCGAACGTATTAGTAAACGTAAACTGTAGAGGCAACGTATGACATGTAACACTGATTATTAACGATATAGCGAGTTTAAGAAAATACTCTGGATAATATGCGTATTTCACATTCCAAAATCCTTATTTGGAACTCAAACCCTAAATCTTACGGGTACTCAACATAGATACATATCGAGGGCTTGGTGTGAAACGGTTGTAACTAAAAACCTATTTTTAAAACCCTGGTTTAGGGGCAATTTTAACCCTTTTGTAAACAATGCAAATTTAGGTGCCATTGCTCAGAATGAGCAATGGCACCTAAATTTCCATTGTTTACCAAGAAAATTGATTTAACGCTTATAAAGACTTTATGGCGAGGTGATAAACCTTGGTAAAAAAATACAAATTTTAGTTACAACCGTTTCACGCCAAGCCCTCGATATGCGTATTTCACATTCCAAAATCCTTATTTGGAACTCAAACCCTAAATCTTACGGGTACTCAACATAGATACATATGTGGGAAAAGATCAGGGTGTTTTTTTCCTCATCTTGTTTTCTTATTCTGGTTTGATGTAGAACTTGATGTTTTACAATACTGTATTATATTTATCACCATTCCACTACAATCATTCAGTCAGTTATAAAGATAGAAATTACTTAGACTATTTACCAGAATTACCGTATTATTTATGAGTCGCCAACAGTATTCATGTGCGATAAGATTGATTGATTGGTGTTTAACGCCGTTTTCAACAGTTGTTCAGTCATATCAAGGCGGACAGTTCAGCTACTCAAGTTTTTCTTGTATTTCTCACACTGGTTCTCCACATACCAGTCTTTCCAAACAACTGGCTGCTTTTCCACAAAGACTATTAATCTTTTGGTGGAAGACGAATGACGCTTGTAACACTGACTTTTGTCAAACGTCGGTAAGAATGTTTGCCGAGCGGGATTTCAACTCACAATCTCTGGATTGATAGGCCATCGCTTCCGATTGAGCTACGAGGGCTCGGCTTTGGTGCGATAATATCTGGAAGGAGCAAAACAGCCCACTGCCGCCTAAAGTACATAGCTTTATATGACCACAGTGACGTGGTTTAATTGAAATACTGTTAAAATAGCGTTAAACGCAAACAAATCCATAATTTTGTAGTTGAACTATAAATAATCGTGAGCATATGGGCTGTATGGGAAAGCAGCCAGTTGCTAGAAAAGACTGTGTGAAATGCTTGTGTGACAAGGTCAGGGAATATATAGATGAACTGGCCGCCATGACTTAAACATTGTTGAAAACGGCGTTCAACACCAACCAATCAACCATTTAAACTATGCACGAACATAAGTTTGTATACTAATAAAATACAAAGCGTAAGTCGTCGAGAGCGTTTTAATAGATTTCGTTACGTGAGCGAGTGTTCGTAATCATTAGTGACACGTTCGCGTTTCATTTTATCTGTGTTTTCTTAAACATATTTCAAAATTACGGAGTTCAATGAAACGCAGCCTTGCTTGAAATTAGCTTTATACGTATTATAGAGAGAGTGAGAGAGGTGGGAGGTGATTGATTTCTACCGTAACAGCAGATTGATCTACTTCTCGCAACCAGGGTAAAACGTCAATAAAATATTTATGAATGTTTGCTGTCACCTGGCACAGACAATGCTATAATTTATTTATTGTTTTTACACTGACCGGGAATCTATTGAATTTGGTTTTAACATTATCAAACATAAAGGGAGATGGGAAATCTGTTCATGAGCGGTCTAACAGGAAACCCCCACCCAAGGGGATTCGCGACAATTGAAGATCACATCATCCGTCTGGACATGCACTGCTATCAGATAAGTCAAAGCATTCAATACGTCTCTAACAGACGGTGTACATTGAGATCACACAGTATGGGTGTGCAAGACCGACTCGGTGGTGTAGGTAGAGCGACCGCCTCCGGTGCGGGAGGTCGCAGGACGTATAACCTAGCTATCCATTTTATCTATCAGACGATTTTGGCATGAAGGGACGAGTTGACTTGCTAATGGTCGAAACACTCCCATACTTATTTATATTGTTCAAGGGTCACTTTATTTAAAAAAAGACAAGACAAACTATGAAAAAAATCGTTATTTGTTTCATTGGTTCTAGCTGATTATTCTAATATCGAAAGGTACGTTATTTAAAAGCCAATACAAACCAGCAATGAACTGTGGACTCGCGATATCTCGAATTCGAGAGGAATCAATAAATTACTTCGAGTTATCGACTTGTTCGAGTGATCGATTGATTTATGCTCGATTGTTACATGTTTTGTCACATTCGTTATTCATTGAAACAAAAGTGATTATTATGTCAAGCCAGTAATATATGATTTCGGATTGCTCGTACGGGCAACCAGAACTGCTGCTACGCCGATTTCAAAAGCGAGAATCGTTCCAGGAGATGGTTCTAGATAAATGATATATTCACATTTTCAAAACGAGAGGGATAGAGAGAGACAAACAAGAGATAGAGACGCTCATACAGACAGACAGACAGACAGACCGACATACAGACATACGGAGAGAGACATACATACAGAAAGAGAGAGGGAGAGACAGAGACAGAGAAATAGGGGGAGAGATAGAGAGAAAAAGAGAGAGAGAGAAAGAGAGAGAAATAAAGAGAGAGAGAGAGATATTAAGAAAGAGAGAAAGAGATAGAGGGAGACTGAGAGAGAGAGAGAGAGAGAGAGAGAGAGAGAGAGAGAGAGAGAGAGAGAGAGAGAGAGAGAGAGAGGAGAGAGATATATATAGAGAGAGAGAGAGAGGGAGAGAGAGAAAGAGAGAGAGAGAGAGAGAGAGAGAGAGAGAGAGAGAGAGAGAGAGAGAGAGACACAGAGAGAGAGACACAGAGAGAGACAGAGACAGAGACAGAGAGAGACAGAGACAGAGACAGAGAGACAGAGAGAGAAAGAGAGAGATATATATATAGAGAGAGAGGGAGAGGGGGGAGAGAGAGAGGGGTCTGCACACGCAGAGATGTAGAGACGTTCCTGCAATGAAAACAACTTTTTAAAGACACTTTCGGTTGATGATTATAAAACATATCAACTTACTTCAATACAATGTTTAAACTCCGTGTACAACCTTTATAACCACTAGTCGACTTTGTCAATGTAAAATGAACTGGAAAATCCAATTTTGTATATATATGATAAAGCTCTTGTCAATTCATATTAGATTTATTCAACCCTTGTTTCGATTCTAACATTTTATATCCCAATAAAAAAATATCGACTTCCTTAGTCCGTGTTATAGGAAAAACATGCACAACCCTTTACCACCCTTTCCCACATGCAAACTAACTTTCTGAAGCAGATGACTCTGAAAACTTAACCCTTTCCCTCATGCAGCAGACGACTTTGAAAGCATGTTGGCAAAAATGTGAAAAATCTTCATTCATGAAAGTTTTATTATTAAATTGAGTTGAAAACATTGTGGCAAATGGTGAAATTGCTCATCATGAGCAATTTCACCTTTGCCACAGTGTTTTCAAAAGTCGTCTGCTGCAGAGGCGTCAACAAGCGTTTATATGTGGTAAAGGGTTAAAGGATGTTACATAGTGCTGAATACATTGTAGAAAATGAAGAAAATTATCCAATTCGATACAAGGTAATGAACGAAGGGTGTGGTTGTCATATTAATAAATAACCTTGCGTAATTGTAATAACCAATATCCCTCCTTTCATTTCCAGATAGGTTTCGATACTGCTAATATAACTAAAAACATTTGAAGAAAAGAATGAAATTTCATCATTAATAAAATGATATTTCAGTACAGACAAAAAATGTACGGGAAGGAAACAGTATTTTTTTTTTTTTAATATATTCTCCAGGCATTATAAGCGAAAGTCGTCATTATTACTGCAATGTATATTTGATATATAGCGTTGTCAATAACAATAATGTGACAGTCAATTTATGGCTTATACCAGAGCTTAGATATAACTAACTATACACAAATGCAAAGAGAATATTACATGACTTATAAGAAAATATACGTTTTCCGAACTCATGAGTTGTAAGTGATACATAACGGCCATATGTTTTTAAATTGTTCTTACGCCGCAATGACCTCTTTTTTTTCCAGTTATTATAACAATTGCGTTTCCTGGGATTGATTGATTGATTGATTGATTGCGGTTTAACGCCGTTTTCAACAATTTCTCAGTTATATCACGGCGGCCAGTTCACCTACTCATGCATTTCCTGGTTTTCTCACACCAGTACTCCACACAACAATCTTCCCAAGCAACTGGCTGCTTTTCCACATAGACTTAGCCCATTGGTGGAAGACGAATGACGCATGTCGCATTGACTTTTGTCAATCGTCGGAAAGAAAGTTGGCCGAGCCGGGATTCGAACTCACAACCCCTGGATTGACAGCCCGCGTCACTACCGACTGAGCTACCGGGGCTCGGCTCGTTTCCTGGGTAAATGACCAGTACTTCTGGTCCATTTATCTAATATTACTTTCATTTACAGAGACTTTCCGAATTTCTGTTTAGATCATTGTTAAGTCCTCTGCTGCAGATATGTTTTATGTTGGAATGAATTCGGGTGATTTTACTTATATGACGGCTACACACGCTCGTGGCAGGATGAATGTTTAAGTTGTACTGGTACATGTAGCTGATCTAGGAAACGCCGTGATATACCTCAATAATTGATGAAAGCGGCGTAAAACACTATATAAACAAACGAAGAAACTGTTTTGAACCATATTCATGTATACTATTATAAATTAAATTGGCAATAGTATTCTTTTAATGCCTCAGCTTTTTATAATTTGCAAGAGACTGAATACGGAATTTGAAGTAAAAAAATATCATGAACAGAACAGAACAGAAGTTTATTTACAACACAAGCATATAAGCTCATTGTGCATAGCATACATACTTAACATACATGGTAATGAAAATAGTAATCATTCAATTTAGAGTTTCCAAACAAAGTAAATACCTTTATTAATTGATGGTTATGTTATTTTGTTGATTTTCCTTAAATAATGAATCTTGTTTAACCAAGTTAGATACTGATATGTATCCAAGTTGGGAAAACAAGACAAATTATGATTAACATACATCTAGAATGACAGCATATAACTACCATTTTGAAAAATAACAGAATCTTTTTAGAAAATTACTATTTAAGATGGTGAGAGAGTATAATTCAAAAATAAAATAAAATAATATATATATGATACCATGTATGTAATGATCAAATAGTTAATTCTATCACAAATAATTTTTGAGACATCTGCAACAGACGATTTTGAAAACATCTAGGCAAACATGTAAACAAAATCTTAACAAATAATATTGTGAAAATAGAGTTGATAATATTGTGGAAAAAGGAGAAATTGCTCATCATGAGCAATTTCTCCTTTTGCCGCAATGTTTTCAGAAGTCTTCTGCTAAAGAGTCCCTCAGATTACGTCTGTATGTAAGAAAAGGGTTAGATAAACTGAACAAAATAAAAATCACCTTACCGCGATTTAACGGTTTAAAACATTCCTATTATAAAACACACAGGCACATACTACACTTACAAACTTTGAAAAGTAAAGAGAAAAAAATATAGAATAGGAGTCACGTGGTCCTATCGTAAAGGATCGATTTTGGCCGGATTTTTATTTTAACCCTTTCCCTCATATAGACGATTTCTGACGCTTCTGCATCAGACGGCTTTTTGAAAAATTAGTGACAAAAGAAGAAATTGCACAATACGTGCAATTTCTCCTTTTGCCACAATGTTTTTTTCACTCTTAGTCGTAGGTTATCCATTCAATTAAAGAGATTTTCTATTTTTTGACAAAATATGTTCAAAGTCGTCTGCTGCAGAATTGTCGTATGAGGGAAAGGGTTAAAGCGACGCGTCGTGCCAATATCGGGTCTGAAAGGGGATTGTGAATGTAGACCCTTTACTTTATATTGGCAAGTAAAATTGTGATAAGTATTATTATGAATACTGTGGATTATAACAGGGACTTCTTATCTACGTCCCTGATTATAACAAGTAAATGTATCCCGTGGGTCAGAAAACTTTAATAAAACATATGTAGCTTATTGAGGATCAATTTTAGACCAAAACGTTTAAGTGTAAGGAATGTGTTTGTGTATTCTATTTAACACTTTCCCTCATATAGACGCTTTCTGACGCCTCTGCAGCAGACGGATGTTTGTAAATATAGTGACAAAAGAAGAAATTGCACAAAACGTGCAATTTCTCCTTTTGTCACAATGTTTTCCACTTTTTTTTTTTTTGGCATAGGTTATCCATTCAATTATGGAGATTGTTTATATTTTGACAAAATACGTTCAAAGTCGTCTACTGCAGAATTGTCGTATGAGGGAAAGGGTTAAACACGTATATGCGAGCTTGTATCGTTTCAAAATGCACGAACGTTTGTTATATGGTATATAATTGTAATAAGTTCATGTATAGTCTAAGTAATATATAAACTAATTTGAAAGATAGTAGAGTTGGGTTGTTGTTTTTGCTCGTAATGAGGAATCCGCTGTGGTCGAGTGGTTAGCGTCGGGGATTTCGAAACCGGGTGTCCCGGGTTCGATCCCCAGTCGCGGCACTACGGTCATGGTGGAGTGCCCTTGGGCAAGGCACATTTTTAGTCTAGTACTGGGTTGTTTACCCAGGGATCATGAATAAGTGAACTGTCGCCGTGATATAACTGAAATAATGTTGAAAGCGGCGTAAAACCCCAATAAATAAATAAATAAATTGCTTGTAATGTATGTGAGCATGCATTGACTATTTATATAAGTGTTCGTGTAACTTGTATCATGTATACATATGCATGGCCTTTGTTCATAACGTATGTAAACTACTTTAAAAAAAAAAGGACCTTATCCCGCTACATTTGGGCCGAGCCCCTGTAGCTCAGTCGGTAGCGACTAGAGCTGTCAATCCAGGGGTTGTGAGTTCGAACGCTAGCTCGGCCAACATTATTTCAGACGTTTGACGAAAGTCACTGTGACAAGCGTTATTCGTCTTCCACCAATGGGCTAACAGTCTATGTGTAAAAGCAGCCAGTTAGTTGGAAAGAATGTTGTGGGGAGTACTTGTGTTAGAAAGTCACAAAAACACACGAGTAGTTGAACTGGTCGCCGTGATATGACTGATACATTGTTGAAAACGGCGTTAAACCCCAATCAATCAATCTTTCATTGGGTGTCATCCCTATTAGCTTTTTAAAGGATCAATTACATGTATAAAGTATTTTTCTATATTTTCTGTACACGAGCAGCGAGCAAATAACATTGAGATTAATCAGCACAAATGTGTAACCTGGTCTTGGTCTGCTTTGTTGCACACTTAAGTTTAGTTTAACTTAAAGTTACCCTTTCCCACATACAACATATCTGCAGCAGACGACTTTTGAAAACATTTAGGGGAACATATAGAAACACTCTATAAATAAAGGTATAATCATGGAGAAAAAGTTAAATACATTGTGGCTAAAGGAGAAATTACTAGTTCTGAGCATTTTTTCCGTTTATTATATTTGTTGCAGGAATTCGTCTGTAGCAAATGAGTCAGAAAGCGTCTATATGTGGGAAATGGTAAATCTATTTATTAATGGATATTGCGGAACAAGCCTTCAGCTTTTGTTTATCATACTTGATATCTACTACCTGGAGGTCTAACTAGTACTTTTTGTGAAAAAAACTAAATACAAAACCTTCTTGCTCATCACGGGATTCGAACCGGGCGCTGTTGATACGAGTGGTTGACTCACTACATCGGCACCATTTTCTTCCAATGTAGTTTAAAATGGTGTACATTATGGCTCTTGAAAATGTTGTTTAAACGGCATCAACACGACACACTGAAATGTGTTTTAAATTCGTACACTACGGCACTGTCAAATATTATTGAAAGGCGTTTATAACGTCACACACAACTATTGATTAAAGTCGTACATTACGACACACACAACTATTGATTAAAGTCGTACATAACAACACACGCAAATAATGCTTAAAGTCGTACATTACGACACACGAAAATGTTGATTTAAGTCGTACATTACGAAACACACAAATGTTTATTAAAGTCGTACATTACGGCACGTAACTGCTGTTTAAAGTCGTACATTATTGCACACACAACTGTTCTTTAACATTTGCATTTAGGCATAATCAAATGGCATTTAAAGTCGTACATTACGGCAAAATCACTGGGTATGTAAACTCGTAAATTACGACACAGTTACATGGCATTTAAAGTCGTATCTTACGGGACACACACATTTTCTTTTGAGTCGTACAATACAGCACAATCATATGGTGTTTAACGTCGTACATTACAGCACAATCACATGGTGTTTAACGTGTACATTACAGCACAATCACATGATGTTTAAAGTCGTACATTACAGCACAATCACATGGTGTTTAAGTCGTACACTACGGCATACACAAGTGTGTACAGTCCGTAAAGCCGGATAATTGATAAATAATTCAAACGAAACACTGATGGAACAGTTGTTTAATGGATTTTGATATGAACACGGGAGTGTGTAAGGTGCAGCGTGGTTGGAATGTTTTCCAACTTTGAAAGGTGTTTTACGCCGTTTCTGACAACTTGATATCACGGCATTTCCTTAATACATGTCCCTTTATCCTGAAACCATCGAGTCAGTTCCTACAATTATGAGCGCCAAGGAAGGAGAAAAAGAGATTGTTATCATTATAAGGTCTATGATAGAACCTGGTCGGGAATTGAACCTTCGAACTCCGGCATCCGAGGCGGACGCTCTAAAGCTACACCAACAAGGCGGTTGACGTTTTCCGATGTTTTGCCAATATGTCGTCTTTTACCGATTTAGTGTATGATGGAAAGGATTAAGATCTTAAGTAAATGAATAGTTCATATGATATAATTAAACTCGATGCCTCATTTGAAATTCTAGAGTGAAGATCAAATGTAAACATATCAAAAAGAAATATTACCAAGACTGTCTTTTGCTAATGTAGTTGAATGGACTGATGGAATGGGATTGGCATACTTTTCACGGGAGTGTTTTTGCCTTACTGTTTTGAAAACAACCACATATGAGCCGTCCAACGAGAAAACCAACATTTAGGACTCTGCGTAAAGTATCGACCCTGATCAGCTTAAACATGCCGCGCAAGCTAACCCGGACAGACACTTTTCGCCTACTGTGGATTTTCTGTTTCAGGAATCATTACTCTATATACCTTTATCGCTCTGAGACGGGATGTGTCGGCCAGGATTGGCCTGCGTGGAGTGCGTATGCTGATCTGGGTCGATATATTACGCAGAGGCCATAATGTTTGTTTTCTCGTGGGACGGCTCATATGTTGAAGCGACGTAGAAAACCAGCTGAATCGGGAAAGGCGTTAAATAGGCATGAAAATGCCATACCACGTGCATAAATCAAACGAAGAGACAAATAACCCTTCCCCTCATATAAACCCTTTCGAACGCCTCTGCAGCAGACGGCTTTTTGAAAACATACTGACAAAAGAAGAAATTGCACAAAACGTGCAATTTCTCCTTTTGCAACAATGTTTCCCACTTTTAGACATAGGTTATCCATTCAATTTTGGAGGTTTTCTATGTTTTGACAAAATACGTTCAAAGTCGTCTGCTGCAGAAGTGTCGTATGAGGGAAAGGGTTAACGGGATTTTCCGCGTTAGATCATGACTACATTATACATATTTAATACAGTTAGGTACATGCAGTTCTGCCAAGTCTTTGATCTTCTAACTCCTTTTATCGAATACTACCGCCTCAGTGTTGTAGTTGTAGAGCGTCCCCATCGGGTGGCTTCGATCTCCGACCGGGTCATGCTAAAGACTTTAACAATGGTAGTAATGACTTTCCCTCTTAGGTAATAAGAAGTTTACGGTTTAGGAGTGATGAATGGATCACTAGCACTTGTAACTAAACTAGGAAAAGCCGTGCTATAGCTGGGAAATAAATCCAAATGGATTTAGTGTGTTTGTTGTTTTGCATCGCTTCCATCATTGTTTCAGTTATATAGTGGCGTTTCTTTGGTAAGTTACCAGTGCTACTGATAGGTTTATACTGACACCAGCGATTCAGTCGTAATGCTAACCTCACATACCTGGACATTAAGGTGGGAGAACCATAACTCCCATGTTAGGGTATTAGGTATGACCTGATTCAGTCGTAATGCTAACCTCACACACCTGGACATTAAGGTGGGAGAGCCATAACTCCCATGTTAGGGTATTAGGTATGACCTGATTCAGTCGTAATGCTAACCTCACACACCTGGACATTAAGGTGGGAGAGCCATAACTCCCATGTTAGGGTATTAGGTATGACCTGATTCAGTCGTAAAGCTAACCTCACACACCTGGACATTAAGATGGGAGAGCCATAACTCCCATGTTAGGGTATTAGGTATGACCTGATTCAGTCGTAATGCTAACCTCACACACCTGGACATTAAGGTGGGAGAGCCATAACTCCCATGTTAGGGTATTAGGTATGACCTGATTCAGTCGTAATGCTAACCCCACACACCTGGACATTAAGAAGGGGGAAGCCATAACTCCCACGTTAGGGTATTAGGTATGACCTGATTCAGTCGTAATGCTAACCTCACACACCTGGACATTAAGAAGGGGGAAGCCATAACTCCCATGTTAGGGTATTAGGTATGACCTGATTCAGTCGTAATGCTAACCTCACACACCTGGACATTAAGAAGGGGGAAGCCATAACTCCCATGTTAGGGTATTAGGTATGACCTGATTCAGTCGTAATGCTAACCTCACACACCTGGACATTAAGGTGGGAGAGCCATAACTCCCATGTTAGGGTATTAGGTATGACCTGATTCAGTCGTAATGCTAACCCCACACACCTGGACATTAAGGTGGGAGAGCCATAACTCCCATGTTAGGGTATTAGGTATGACCTGATTCAGTCGTAATGCTAACCTCACACACCTGGACATTAAGAAGGGGGAAGCCATAACTCCCAGGTTAGGGTATTAGGTATGACCTAATTCAGTCGTAATGCTAACCCCACACACCTGGACATTAAGGTGGGAGAGCCATAACTCCCATGTTAGGGTATTAGGTATGACCTGATTCAGTCGTAATGCTAACCTCACACACCTGGACATTAAGGTGGGAGAGCCATAACTCCCATGTTAGGGTATTAGGTATGACCTGATTCAGTCGTAATGCTAACCCCACACACCTGGACATTAAGGTGGGAGAGCCATAACTCCCATGTTAGGGTATTAGGTATGACCTGATTCAGTCGTAATGCTAACCCCACACACCTGGACATTAAGAAGGGGGAAGCCATAACTCCCATGTTAGGGTATTAGGTATGACCTGATTCCGTCGTAATGCTAACCTCACATACCTGGACATTAAGGTGGGAGAGCCATAACTCCCATGTTAGGGTATTAGGTATGACCTGATTCAGTCGTAATGCTAACCCCACACACCTGGACATTAAGGTGGGAGAGCCATAACTCCCATGTTAGGGTATTAGGTATGACCTGATTCAGTCGTAATGCTAACCCCACACACCTGGACATTAAGAAGGGGGAAGCCATAACTCCCATGTTAGGGTATTAGGTATGACCTGATTCCGTCGTAATGCTAACCTCACATACCTGGACATTAAGGTGGGAGAGCCATAACTCCCATGTTAGGGTATTAGGTATGACCTGATTCAGTCGTAATGCTAACCCCACACACCTGGACATTAAGGTGGGAGAGCCATAACTCCCATGTTAGGGTATTAGGTATGACCTGATTCAGTCGTAATGCTAACCCCACACACCTGGACATTAAGGTGGCAGAGCCATAACTCCCATGTTAGGGTATTAGGTATGACCTGATTCAGTCGTAATGCTAACCTCACACACCTGGACATTAAGAAGGGGGAAGCCATAACTCCCATGTTAGGGTACTAGGTATGACCTGATTCAGTCGTAATGCTAACCCCACACACCTGGACATTAAGGTGGGAGAGCCATAACTTCCATGTTAGGGTATTAGGTATGACCTGATTCAGTCGTAATGCTAACCCCACACACCTGGACATTAAGGTGGGAGAGCCATAACTCCCATGTTAGGGTATTAGGTATGACCTGATTCAGTCGTAATGCTAACCCCACACACCTGGACATTAAGGTGGGAGAGTCATAACTCCAATGTTAGGGTATTAGGTATAACCTGATTCAGTCGTAATGCTAACCCCACACACCTGGACATTAACGAGGGAGAGCCATAACTCCCATGTTAGGGTATTAGATATGACCTGATTCAGTCGTAATGCTAACCTCACACACCTGGACATTAAGAAGGGGGAAGCCATAACTCCCATGTTAGGGTACTAGGTATGACCTGATTCAGTCGTAATGCTAACCCCACACACCTGGACATTAAGGTGTGAGAGCCATAACTCCCATGTTAGGGTATTAGGTATGACCTGATTCAGTCGTAATGCTAACCCCACACACCTGGACATTAAGGTGTGAGAGCCATAACTCCCATGTTAGGGTATTAGGTATGACCTGATCGGTTATGTCACACAAACTCTAGGAGTCGATTCAATCGGTTAACTCTTTCAGCGTCGAATTGTTTAAAGTAGACTCTTCCATATTCAACATCGGGCGTCTCCATTTCTCATGTAATAACACTTTTGAACTATTTTGATAACAAAAAGGCAAACAATGCTGATCTTAGGTGAGACAGCTCGTCACGAGCTGACTCACCTAAGTCTGTATTGTTTGCAAAAACCTCAATATTGCCTTTTGGTGCTGAAAGAGTTAAATTAGCGTTACACCAAAAACCACTGGATGACACAATAACCCTTAACATGTTAACCCTTTCCCACATACATCAAGTCTGACGACTTTGAGCAACGGAAAGACTCTGTTAAAAGTCTCTGTTAATCACAGTGTAAATATTGAATAATTTTTACTTTTGTCACAATGTTTTCACATTTCCTCTGCTTCACCGGCGTTTGAAATCGTCAGCAAGGTGGAGAGGGAGGGCTAAATACAAAGTGGATCAATTTCGGGTTAATGATTTCTTAATTGAATAAGACAAAATATATCATCGGTTTGGTTGCCAAAAGATTTTCCCTCCAAGGTCGCTATTAATACATTAACCACATATCTTGAAAGCAATCTGCTTTCATACGGGGTTTTAAAACCTTGACAGAAGCAATTGTTTGATTTTGAGACATAGCTACTCTTCTATCAATGTGTGTAGGTGTATACCGTGACATTACAAAAGAGGTCGTACATGTAGGACATAGCTAGCTATTGTTATCGCTTACCGCATATAGTGCATGTATTATGAACCTTGCCTTCTGACGCCTCTGTAGCAGACGACTTGTAAAGGCATTGTGCCAATAGGACCAATGTTTATAATGAACATTTTCACCGTTTACCACAATGTTTTCACCACTTTTTAAAAAAGTATCCTTTCATTCATATGTCCTATTTTTGTTTATAAATGTTAAACGTGTTCTGCTTCAGATGTGTTATATGTGGGAAAGGGTTAACAGGCATCTGCTTTGAAAACTGCAAAAGAGAAATAAATAATATGGGAGGAAGTGGATGACCTTTAATACAGAGAGGGAAATATTGTGGGGAGAAAAGACAAAATCTTCTTTAAGGAAGAAGAGCACATTCTCCTTTTGGAAAAATATTTTCAAAATTCGTCCGTTGTGTATTACTATGATAGAATAATTTACTTTTAACTCTTTCAGCGCCGAATTGTTTAAAGTAGACTCTTCCATGTTCAAAACCGGGTGTCTTCATTTCTCATGTAATACAAGTTTAGGCTATTTTGATAACGAAAAGGCAAACAATGCTGATTTCAGGTGAGACAGCTCGTTACGAGCTGACTCACCTGAATCAGTATTGTTTGCAAAAAACATCAATATTGCGTTTGGCGCTGAAAGAGTTAAATTATTTATCCAGCTGTGATTTTTTGTAATCAGAGAGTCGAATCTAATAGTCCCATTATAACTGAAATGAACTTTTCGATCTTCTTTATTATAACACTTCTTTCATTTATCAGCAAGTTTTAAAAACTTCTCATATCGTCTCTAACGCTATAGACCATGTATACAATAAGGTATGTCGTTGTGCAAAACCATTGGTCACACTGAAACAGATACATGGTATTCATTCGGAACCTTTTAAATATATCTTAACCATTTCCCGAATAAAGAAAGGCTGCAGCAGACGACTTGGCTAACATGTGGTAAAAAATCTTAAACATCTTAATGATTGTAAGTATGTTTATTGAAGAGAGTTAAAATATAATTGTGACAAAGTGAGATATTTCTTCTTATTTGTCACAAAGTTTCTAAAAGTCGTCTGCTGCAGTGGCGTCTACATGGCGGAAATGGTTAAACAATAGCAACAAATGCTCCCTTTCATGATGCCTGTATGACTACACGAGGAACAGTGACGATCCTGATTAGATTGCGCAAAGGTCCCGATGGTTGGTATTCGTGTAACTTGGCTCCTGTGTTACATTTATATCAGAGCCGTTCCAAGAGAAAACCAACAGTGTGGACTCTGCGTAAAGTACCGACCCGGATCAGCTTAAGCATGCGGCCAGTCTAACCCGAACAGACACTTTTCGCCTCCTGTAGATTGTCTATTTCAGGAATCATTACTCTATACATCTAACACCCCTGAGACGAAATGTGTCGGCCCGGATTAGCCGGTGCAGTCTACAGTGTTAGTTTTCTCGTGGAACGGCTACTATTTATAATCGTCTGTAATGTAGATACAATAATTATCCGACATGAAAGGTGAGTTTTTACGTCGAAACAGCTAATGCCTTCCGATTCTATAATAATGTGTTTATGTGAGGTTTACCACCGAAATGCTAGGACATTTTCGACTATAAGTCATATTTAACATTCGTTTAAACTACATCTGTTTTTCATATCAATATTAAAGAAAAGAGCCTTAACTCTTTCAGCGCAAAAGGCAATATTGAACTTTTTGCAAACAATACAGATTTCAGGTGAGGCAGCTCGTAACGAGCTGTCTCACCTGAAATCTGCATTGTTTAGCTGTAAGTTATAAAGATATTCCAAAAATCCTGTAACATGAAAATAGTTTCGTCTGAGTTTGAACATGGAAGAGTCTACTTTAAACAATTCGACGCTGAAAGGATTAACATATTATTTTCAAAACGAAGGATAAGGATAGGTTATCGTTTCGTAATAACTCATGTCAAAATAATTAAAGGCATAGAATTATTATTGAAATTATAGTCGATCCTTTATACGTGGTCGTAATTATAGATCGACATCGGAAAAATAGTCCCATTATTTAACAGTCAATCGAGATAAAAATTAAACATCCTTTGAAAATCAATTGCTATTCATATAGTATATATATAGAAAGTATATAACCTTTCGTTAAAAGAGCATAGATTAAAGGGAGAAAATTCCTTTAAGTACTTAATTTCTATTTTTACCATTATTATTTGTTTTACTTTATGTTCAAAAATGACCATTCAACTCTGGTTTGTTTGTATATAGGTTTCTTAGCAGACACCTATTTTAAAAAGATACAATTATAAATGTACATTTATATCCCTGTACTACATGCATATGCATTCTGACGCGTTTGCAACAGACGATGTTCGAAAACATTTGGCAAAAGGAGAAATTGCTCATTGCTTTTGCCACAAGTTTTTCAATTTTATCCACTACTGATGTTTCATTTAAAGAGTTTCCATACTTTTGAATAAATATAAAAGTCCTCTGCTGCAGATTGGTTGTATGCGAGAAAGGGTAAAAATATTTAATGTTGTACATTATTAATTGATGGTATTAATCGATCACATATGAGTAGGTGAACTGGCCGTGATATGACTGAACAAATGTTGAAAACGGCGTTTAACCCCAATCAATCAATCAATCAATCAATCAATCAATAATCGATCATGTTAACATCAACTTGACCTTTGTGCAAAGAGCTGCGATTGTTCAGCCGGTTGTGACGCGGGACATGTGAGTTCGAACCCCAGCTCGGCTACATTCACCAATGGCCTAACTGGAAAAGCAGCCAGTTGCTTGGAAATTATGTTGTGTTGAGTACTGGTATAGGAAAGCCAGGAAACACATGGGTATGTGAACTGATGAAAACGGCATTAAACCCCAACCAACTATGCATGGACAACTATTGTTATGACAAACATATGTCTTTTTATAATAAAACTTAGTATAATTAATGTTATTACAACGTCAGCATTGGCATTAGAAAAATTACATTATTTCACGAAAATGCTAGCAGGTCATGATAATATCGCTTCACAAAGGTCATGCTCGGGTCAATATCGTCAATGTATACAATCGATACTTTTTTTATAACTATACAATAGCGAACTATACGGTTCTGATCAGACTGCGCTTGTTGCGAAGTCTCGATGGTCGATTTTCGTAGCTCAAATGTTGTATCTACTCTACTAATCTCTTGCAGGAATGAATGTCTCGATTAAGCGACATAATGCATAATCTCTGTCTCTCCTTGAACATTCTCCAGTCATGTAACATCGGCATTTGTTTACCCTTTCAGTGCCGAATTTCTAAAGGTAGACTCTTCCATGTAAAAACATGTTTTTAAATATTTTAATTATTTCAAGGCAGACAATGGTGATTTCGGACGAGTCAGCTGATTAAGAGCTGTCTCACCTGTTTCTGTATTGTTTACAAAAAAAACACAATATTGCCATTGACGTCGAAAGAGTGAAAACAATTGCGTTATATTCACTGTGAGACGTTGAAACAACTTATACATGCTATGATTGGAGAATTTCTCTTTGTACAGAATCAGATGTATCTTTGTATTGTCATGTATATAAATGTACGTTCATACCCCATAAAATATAGAACACATAAAAAGAAGATTTTCATCATTATAAGTTATAACTAAATGTTTATGATGTAACTGTTTTTGATGTATGTATAAATATACTGTGTGTGTTGTACAAGTCACTGAAATGTATTATGATTTGTTCTGATATTTAACCACACAAGGAGACATTGGGTCGCGTACTAGTCCTTGGTCCAAATGTCTCTGGATCGATCCTGTCGGTGACCATGGTCTTCTTTTCGAATGAACTCCCAAACCCTCGGCTCGAGCACTAGTCAAGTCTGTTATAGGGAGACACAGGGTTAGAAAAAAGAGCAATATGTAAAAGAAAAAATGCTTGTATTATCCCCTGAAAATGTAAAGTAAACATTTAATAGGTACAATAATACAATTATTGTTTGAAAACAATCTTGTTTATAGCCATATCTCTGTGTTTTCCACAATGATCTCATCAAAGCATATCAGCCTTTCGTCCTGGAAAGGTTTCAAATGGCGAACCTCGTTTGTAACAAGGTGGGTAAAGCAATCCAGACATTGGAACCTTTTTATATATAGATATAGATACTATTTAATCTGTTTCGTAAACTTGACATAGTTTCTAGTTACATACAAAAAAGTATATACATATTTTACCAAAGTCATGAATGAGTTACAATCATTAATTCGATATAACACGTACATATACGAGAATAAAAAACAACATAAATATGTACATATGTAAACTATATACTTCATCAATTTTTGTTGTTACAATGCAATGTCATAATGTTCAATCATGATTAATGTCAGATTAATTTCTATGAGTAAATATCAATTGTAGAATAAATGCCTCTCGGATATTTAGACAAATTCATCAATGTTTTCTTGGCATCACTTTTTAAGACACATCGTTTGGTTGTGTAGTAAGCTTTCAAATTTATAGCTCTAATAATATTAGTTATAAGTTAAAAGATAAGGATACATAGAGATCAAACAAAAGAGATGATATACAAACCTAAAGACATGCAGACTGCCACCAAAGACCCCCAGGTTTGGAGGTTCTTACTTCTGCATGACCTCGTTTGGTAAAAACAGATATGTTATACGCTATCTGATCTCAGTTGCATTGTTATCGCATGACAAAAAACATTTAACCTGTCACCTGACATATCACCTTTAGACTCTTCTAAACTGATTACACATGTAAGAAAGTAACACAACAAACTGGCCAATGTTGCGTATGCTTAATCCTTAAAGTCTGATTATGGTTTTTAAAATGGATTTGTCAAGCTTTGCATTTGGAAGTGCCCATAGCACTTCTTAGGAATACCAAGATAAACATGTTGCATTGGGCAGCCGGCAAATGCGCCGACTGACGCTTCTATAATGATGATACTGGCATTTTAAAATCGGTTCCATCAGTTAAAGAGTTAAGAGAAAGTAGATACATGCGTCTAGAAAAGTAGAAAAACGCGTGCCTCGAGCAAATTCTCCTTTTTGGATCTTATGTCAAAATGACGTCCTATCAGAGAAACGATGAACTCTTTCCCACATACAATGAATCTGCAGCAAACGACATTGAACAGTATCTATGCAAAACTGTGAATATGCTCTACAAAAGAAAGTTAAATTATTGAAAACATTGTGGCAAAGGGAGCTGAGCATTTCTTTTCTTTTATCAAACGTCGTTGCTTGGGAACAGAGTGAGCTCTTTACAACAGTTTATAACTTTGTTTGCAGGACTTGGAAAATCCTCTCTATCGCAGATCATGGCGGGTATGGTTTTCTTTAATCGATATGCTTTTAATAATGAGACTACTCCTATTTCTAATACATTAACACTTAGAACGCTGTGATGACGTTTAAAATATCTCGAAAGCAAAGCTGTTTGCAAGACACGGAAACACGTTCAAATATTACTGGCCGTAGCTTTGGGAACATCCCACTAAACTAATAACAGTGATATGAACCATTATGTACATTTATTCAAAACCCATTCTCTTTTCATAGCGAAAAACATTGATGAAAAAAACAATTTCTCCTTTGCATCAATGTTTTATTATCGAATTCCTCTGGTTCAGAGGCATCAGAAAGCGGCTGTGTGTGTAAAGCGTAACTTTAGGTGTGTCCATAGTATGGGTATGAAGGGACACAAATACCTGTATCATAGATATGTCTATAGATATCAGATTTGTTTCTTTTTACATGTGACATGAATTATGAATTATTATCATTATATAATTGTCTTTGACTAATGGTTCAGAAAGATGGATTTTGTGATTGCGTGTACGTAACAGTAATGGATGGGACACGTCATCGAAAAAGGGAGTAATCATTTTGTTTATTGTAAACTTTAGGTTAAGAAGCTCGCTTTACCTTTTCCCACATACAGACGCGTCTTGGCGAATATGTCAAAGGAGAAATTTCTCATGATGAGCAATATCTCCATTTGCCAGATTGTTCTCAACTCCTTTCAATGTATCAGTTTCAGTTCATTCAGTAATTACAATAATATTGGCCTCCGACCCAAATTACAACATACAAACATGAATATATTACAATAATGAATGGACAATTTCATTCGTGTCTCCCTGTCATGGTTGACCGCGTCGGTTAAGTAGTGGTAGAGTATCCGCCTCGGGTACGGGATGTTGCGGGTTCGATCTCCGGTCAGATCATAACCTAAGGCTTAAATATAATAATAATGTTTTCTTCCTTGGCGCTCAGCATAACGACTGACTCGCTGGTGTCGTGATAAATGGACCGGAAGACGCACATATAAAACCTCTGGGGGAAAAGTAAAACCACTGCATCATTGTTTCCAGACCTGTCCAGCTTTGAATAGACTGGAAACTCACACAGGAAGCGCCGATATGTAAATGAACAATTGTAAAAGCGTCGATAAACACCGCACACACTGACAAACATTTCCGTATTTGGTTTCAATATATAGAAGAGTCTATAATAATGAGCCTTCCCGCGAAAAAACCAACATTATGGACTCTGCGTAATGTATCGACCCAGATCAACCTGCGCAGGCTAATCGGAGCCGACTAATTCCGTCTCAATTGAATATAGGTATAGAGTAATGATTCCTGAAACAGAAAATTCACATGAGGCGAAAAGTGTCTGTCCTGCTTAGCCTGCGCGGCATGCTTAGGCTGATCCGGGTCGATACTTTACGCACAATGTTGGTTTTCTCGCGGGACGGCTTATATGTACATAAGCGTTGAGGTAAACCCCAGGTCAGGTCAATATTAATTTTGTACGCAGGTCTTTATACCGCCATGTTTATCGAGTCAATATTTGATTTTAAAACATTCGCAATAACTCAATGCTTCATTGTTTGGCATACAACATATATTATCAACTAGGGAATTTCGATTAGGAACGCGTCATTTAAATCTACGACATCTCTACTTTTAGTGAAAATTCTGTTATATTCACTGTTGGATAAAAGGGGTCTGCTTTACTTTTGCTTCCGCGCATGCAATAAAGTTAAATTTGTAGAAATATCTACAGTGTTATAGTGTGTTTGTTTTGTTGGGGTTTTGCGCCTTTTTCAACATTATTTCAGGTATATCATTGGTATATAGTTCATTTATTCACGATCTCTGGTTAAATAAACCAGTATTAGGATTGGAAACGTGCCTTGCCCAATAACACTTCACCATAACCGCCGCGACTTAGTATCCTTGTATAGATTTATTGATTAGTTGGACTCTTACGCCATTTTCAACAATTGTTCAGTTATATCACGGCGTTACCTGGCTTAGTTGAGAGTACTACTTAAGAGTAAATTGATCTGGACACCAGCCAGTCAGTCGTAATGCTATACCCGCAACCCTGTGCCAAGAAAGGCAGTCATTACTACCATTTTAAAGTATTTAGTACGGCCAGGGATCGAATCCGCGACCTCCCGGACTCAAGGCGGACGCTCTACCATTACACCACCGAGGCGGGTCTCCTCTTAGTTTAAACTTAGCTTAAACTTATTTATGATACATCGATTGCGAAACAAGCTTTAAGTTATATTAATCACGCTCGATGGCTGCTTCCTGGATTCATAACCAGTACTCGCGTCGTCTGCGTGGAAAAATTCTAAAGGCAGAACCCGCTTGTCATGGGATACGAACCCGAGACATTTGTTACCAGGGGTAGATGCTCTACCACGGTACCATTGTTTTCCATCTCCTATTAGAGAGTCATCTTCTTAAAACTCAATGTTGCTGAAGGAAAACTGACATACCCAGAGCTATCGTTTTCCCTACGTGTTGAAATGTGTTGGTTCATCGAGTGCTCGTTTGCAGCAGAATACGACTGAAAATATTGCGGCAAAAAGGAGGAGTATTGAGCAATTTTTCCTTTTGTCGCATTTTTTCAACGCTACTCATAAGTTAGATAATTTAACCATATTTTTTATCTAGAGTTTTTGAAAGACGACTGTTGCAGATTTGTTTTCTATTAGAATTATTTTGTCAAATTGATTTCATAAGTTATTTGTTTCGAACGGCTCAAAATTTGTCTGTAAGTGGGAAAGGGTAATGCAGGGGCATTTAGTACACTTCTTACTGTATATGCGATCTAATCCATAGATGTACCCGGGCTGTTTATGAAAGTACTGACGGTACCTGTTAATTCACGGTCGGAAAATTGTCATACACAATTTATTTTAAAGAATGTCAATTGTTCAGATATCTCTCAAAGTTGTCAAGATTAAAGTCAAATGACTTATACAAGTGAGTAAGTCATTTGTTTAACATGTCGGAATAAATCCATAATAGTATCGGATCGGGTTACATAAAGCAGACAATTCATGAATCGTAAAATCACACCCTGTCGTAGCTTTGTGAGCTGATAAGGTTAATGGCTTTACTTGATATGGCATTTTAAGGTTCGACAACTATATTTGTCTGTTCTTTTGTACTTTATTTGTACGATTGTTTAGTGTTTTTACACCTAGCTTTCAACAAGTTTTAGATTAAATCACGGCGTATCCTTAAAACTTCCACTCGTCCTTTTATCTTGACACCTGCGAGTCGGTTATACTGATAACCCCAAATTCCTGAGTCCCATGGAGGGAATGCCATTACGACCATTTTTAAAGTAATTTGTAAACCGACTCCTCCCGTGTCCGAAGCGGCCGATCTACCACTACACCACCCAGGCGGCTTCGACTACAGTTAACACGCAATGCGAAACAATGTTACATAAAGAAAGGAAAATTGAAAGTAAAATATTTAAATAGAGAGAGCCAATAAATGCAAGTTAGATGAACTGGCCGCTGGAAATTGAAAACCGCTAAAAACGACTTTAAACAATTAATCAACCAACATTAGTCTTACCTGTTCCTCTCTTATGTCTCCTTTCATAATACCAAAACGGAGATGAAATAATAACCATATCAAATATACAATATATATCTACCATATATTTAAAACAAAGTTCAACTTTAACATAAACAACTTGGAAATGTGTATGAATCAATGTATAATACTAGAATGAAGTTGAAAACTGTGTAGCAAAAAAAGAAAGTGCTCAAAACGAACAAATCCTCCGTTTAGCACAATGTTTTTAAACGTCTTATATTGCAAAAGCATCAAGATGTGTCTGCGTTTGTGGAAAGAATGTTTAACTATGGTTATATTTATTTTTTCAACACTTTTGATCTCATACTATACATCGACAAACATCTTACCTGATTTTTTTGGAGTTTTTGCATTTGTACTAAATAATGTGAGATGCAATAAGGCTAAATAATTAATTAAATGATCGGGGGAAAGATATTCACAACTAAGGCCGTCAAATAACTAACCCTGTCCCACTTGCAGTAGTGTTTCGACGCACCTGCTACATGTAACATACGACTTGTGAAAATAAATGACCAAGTTCGCCTTCAAACAACTCTGTTTTCAATTCTATTTTTAACGAATTATTTTTTCTCAAAAAATAATACAGTTAACGAGATCGTATTTAATTCCGGAAGTCACGGTTAAACTACACTTCCGCTTAGAATACACATTCGTTGCACCTAAATAGTCCTAGTATTTTTTCGATATTAAAATGACTTCTACGTGTTATTTCAATACAGTGAAGTCATAATTATACTATCGAATCAACATAGATAATCAATTCTCTAGAAAATATCAAATTAACAGTAAATGCATATATATTTCATTTGTCGGCAAGCGTATGAATTTTTAGTTATATGCCCATTCACTAGTGAGTGACGTAGTTAACGGAAGTCGAACCCATGCTGAAAAACCATGTAAATCTCACAGATATGCCGAATCAACACAGAGAATCAATTCTCAAGAGAATATCAATTTAATAATAAAGGCATATATTTCATGTGTCTGCAGGCATGTATGAATTTTGAGTTGTACGCCCATTGACTAGTGAGTGACGTAGTTAACAGGTGCCCATTATGTAACGCTAGCAAACCTGACCTTCGACCCAACGTTGTAGAGCAATGTATCTGCAGAGCTCCAGATAAGGTACGTGAATACATTATCACCGCATTGAAATGCAGGAAAAACGAATGAAAATATTTCCTGTTCGTCGTATCACGCATTTAAATCCGGAATAACGAATATAGAACATTTTCTGTGCGTCGTTTTAATCATAAGACAAAATGAAAGTGACGTATTTTCCAGAGAAATCCCGATCGTTAAATATAATCGCGGTCGAATAAATTACCCTAACACCGTATGTAATTCGCCTACTTCACCGGTATGTGCAGTTTTTACGGAACAACGAGTTCTCACGCTTCGTAATTTATACACAAATAATGTCTGCTCCAAGCGAAAAAGATCCGTCTGCACAACCAATTAAACCTGGTTCGTTATTAAAATATATCAAAATGGAAGAACTGCTGAGTTCTGCAATAGCAGAATACGTTTTTAATAATTTAATCGATGACATGGTAAATAAACAACGGCCAATTTAAAGAAAACATCATGAAGACCTGACTTTAATCCATCGGAAGGGTTAAATGTGTTCAAGTAAGAATAGACAATACTGTAATGGTATGAATACCCTGATAAATCAAATGCATCATGACAAACATGTTGCAGATGGTAACAAAACTAGATAATGACAAGCATACTTTTTCCCACAAATAGACGCTTTTCTTGATAAAACAAGCATTTTGACGCGCACCTTTGCCCGAATGGCTGATAAATATAAATTAATGGTCCATAATTAGAACATCGTTTTCAAGTTGGAAACGGGGACAAAACGGTGAGATTTCCCTGTGCGTGCGTTTAAGTGTTATTTGTCATTTTATTTTTCTTCTATCATCTTAAGGAAACAAATAGAATTGCACAACGATACTTCCACAAATATGTTGGCATCTCTGTGATACAGAGCTCCAGATAATTACTTGGGTCAAATATGTTCCAATCCCTAAAATAATTATTAAAGAGTGAATCACTGCAGGAAGCCCATCATCCCACAATAAGGAAGGTCAACATGCATGCACAACTCTAACTAAAATTTTAAGTTAGAAAAGTCGCATAATTGTGTCAAAATCTGATATAGAGTTATGGGACTTGTCCTGCAAGGTCATTTGATGATGTCCAATAAGTGAGTGAAGTTTCAAAATTTAATTAAAGTTGCAACGCCGACGCACAAGTGACTGTTATAGCTCTCATATTCTTCGAATAGTCGAGCTAAAAAAACTACTAAGTTTTAAAGCAAGTTTAAAACAAACAAAAAACATGATCAAATGCAATTATTAATTACATTTTCAAAATAATTCGCTATTAGTACTTTCAGTACTTTGATATTTAGATGCTTTCAAACTAAAGAACGTCAACCAAATTTGGGCGACTCTTTAAAAGGTTGCCAAGAACAGATAGAAAAATATTATCATTTGTTGCTGGCCAAACTGTCAAGCAGGCATTATGGTCAGTGAATTAGTAGACAAGTACATATACTAAGAACATTTATGAAAGCCATACTATTTTAAAGTTATTTCAAAATTGAAAAACATCTATTATTGTTATAGTAAAGAAGCACCGGTGGTGTTGTGCTTAAGCGTCCGTCTCGGTTGCGAGAGGTGGTCGAGTGTTCGATTTCCAGCTGGGTCATATCGAAACTTTAAAAATGGTAGTAATGGCGTTCCCTACGTAGCTGTTCAAACTGAGAATTGTGAGTCAGGATGAATGGACCATTAATTACGGTAATTTACCAAGGAATGACGCGATACAACTGGGGGAAATGTTGAAAGCGTCGTAAACACTTTATAAAAACAAAGGTCTTAGTTATGTTAATCATATTTATTTACGTAATTTACATTACCTGTCAGACTAAATCAGTTAGGATTTGTTTAAATGTTAAGCTCTTCCCAATTATGTCTATAGCACCATAAACATTAATCGAGCACAACCGTATAAACGGTGTTGAAACACGAGACGATTTAAGGGCGGAGAAATGCGGGACTTATTAATCAGTCATTCAGGTTGTATTCGTCAGAGCATAAAGGGCATTGCGTTGATCTCAAGTCTGTATTATGTACACCATTGTGTCGCTGGGTGACTCAACAGAACTTCTAGTATACATGGGTAAACGTTCTACGAACTCACTATAAATCAAGTCGAAAGAGGGCCCCTTATTCGAGCTAGCATCGTGCTCGAGTGATTCGTTGATTTGTACTTAATACAAAAAAAATCTTAGCTTCGTTTTTATATTTATGCTTAAACGTTTATCATGAAACGAGTACGAGCCAGTAATAAAATCATTTCAAGAAAAAGATAGATCGGTTAAATTGGTTAGAGTTAAACAATATATGAGTCGTTCTGCGAGAAAACCAACAGTATGGCCTCTGCGTAATGTATCGACCCAGATCAGCCTGCGCTGTCCGCGCAGACTGATCCGGGCGACACATTCCGTCTCAGGGGGATAGGGGTATAGAGAAATGATTCCTGAAACAGAAAATCCACAAGAGGCGAAAAGTATCGCGGGACGGCTCCTATTCGATATATAACATGTTCGAGCTTCAAGATAAATGGACCAGTAGCTCTGGTAAATAACCAGGGAAATGTCGTTAGATAATACATACATTGTTGAAAGCGGCGTTCAACATTTCACCAACAAACATGTTCGATATATCGCGAGACCACTGCACTTCGTCCAAGGGCAGTTCAAGTACAGCCTTGACGACATTCGACATACGTAAGCACATATATAATTAGGAAACAGGTTTGATTGATTGATTGGGGTTTAACGCCGTTTTTAACAATTTCTCAGTTATATCACGGCGGCCAGTTCACCTACTCATGCATTTCCTGGTTTTCTCACACCAGTACTCCACACATCAATCTTCCCAAGCAACGGGCTGCTTTTCCACATAGACTTAGTCCATTGGTGGAAGACGAATGACGCATGTCGCATTGACTTTTGTCAATCGTCGGAAAGAAAGTTGGCCGAGCCGGGATTCGAACTCACAACCCCTGGATTGACAGCCCGCGTCGCTACCGACTGAGCTACCGGGGCTCGGCTGGAAACAGGTTTGAATTCGGATGGGCTAATGGTTATGTCCCATAACATTTGATATTCGGTGGTTTTGGAAGTAATGGTAAAATGATCAAGTTGCACATCTATTGTCGAGTTTACTTTCCATGTTTATATAGTGAAAACTTTGAAAAATCCTCTAGTCCAAATAAAACGGCCAAATTTTAAATATAATTGTACATGAATGTTCACTAGGTAACCCTTTACCAAGATAGTTCAAATTATGCCGATCCGTCGACAAAATATGCCCGCAAAGGATGGCTTAGATTTTCCCTATATGAATAAAGTAAAAAAAACCACAACATATTATTGTACAAACATACTGTTAAGACTGTGGGTTATGTTGAAATGTATTCTAATTGGAAAGTAAATTTTAACCGATTTCGATGACAATGTTCCAGTGTTATGAACGCCGTTTACAACAATTATAAGTCATGTCACGGTAACCAGGTCACCTACCGATGTGTTTCCCTGCTTTCTCACACACGTACTCCACACATCAGTGTTTCCAAGCAACTATCCACTTAGACCGTCATCCCATTGGTGGAAGACGACTGAAGCCTGACTGTTGTCAAACATCGGAAAGACTGTTGGCCGAGCTGGGGTTTGAACTCACAATTCCTGACGTGTTATTTGACATCAATCACGTTGTATGATCGTGCGGGCTAAAAGCCTATCGTTTTTTGTTGGTATGTCCTCCAAATATACGAATAACTTCGTGATCTTTCTGCCTCATAATAAAATAAAAGTTTGAGTGACGCATGCATTTTGGAACTGCTTATAATCGACGCAGATCTACATGAGCTCGGCCGTCGTAATGCTACCTACACTTTAACCCTTTTCAAAATATAGAAATCTGCAGCATCCACTTTCATAATTTCTATTAGAATAAGTGTTTATATATTGGATGGAGTTGAAAACATTGTGGCAAAAGCAGAAATTGCCCAATATGATAAAATGCACCGTTTGCCACAATGTTTCCGAAAGTCGTCGTCGTCAGGTTTAAATGTGGGAAAGGGTTAAACGATTTAAAATGTTCTAATGTCCATTTGGCCGTAGCTAAGCGACAGTGTTAACGTGTCCAGTGTATTCGGTCAGCACGTTAATTGGTGGTCAGTGTCAACTCAGAACGGGTTCTGCGTGATCCTACTTAATCAACGCAGGCTGTACGTTAACGCGAGATTTGTGAAAGTATTCGACGTTAATGGCGTGCTGTGGTGACTTACATGGTTTTATATTCGGTACATCTTCTGGTCCGTAAACGACCAAGTTTATAATTAATATGCAATTGTATTGCAGCTGTGACTTGCATACATGTCTGTTTCTTGTGAACTTCCAGGTTGACTCTTATGGGCTTTGACGTTGTTGAAAGACCGCTTCTGTAAATCACATTTTCTCGCCAGATGAAAAGGGTGATCGTGTACATGACTTACAGACCCGTTCCAGTTGCATAAAACAAATCTTATCTCCCAATAACCTATAACTGACTTAAAATTTGGTTTACCCAACTAAGCTGCCTCTTAAAATAACGACTTTATCATTGTTGTTATTATTATTATTGACGTCAGTACGGGATAGGTTTTAATTTTGTACCATGGGGTGACGTAATCGAAAAGGGAGCAACCAACAATATTATTGTATGTATACTCTGTTGTATGTTTGAAAAGAACAACCTTTATGAATAAATCAATTGTAGATAATGATTTAAGAGACAAAACGATGCAAAATACGTTTGTCTTCTACCGTTATTACAAAACTTTAGACACATTTAATATGTATTTAATAATTGTTCCCCCATCTTTCTAGGCTACGCTTTTATATAGGTTGGTTTACGGAGTTCACTTTTCACCCAACTTCCTAGGCTACGATGTTTTAATTGTTTGGTTTACTGCCCTGGCGACTCGATTCATCAAAGCTCAGATAAAAGTTTCGGGGGATGTTTTTTCCTATTTATTTATGTTGTATTTCTAAACTTAAAACGTTCTTCAATAAGGCCATTATATTCTAGTTATTACTTTACTTATGGACAACAAACATACAGTACTAACGTGTTTTACGATATTCCAGCCTGAGAATGATCTACGAACGGGACCTTTTTTAATTGACTTTAAAGAGGGGACAATGTCTTAGACGATGGCTACCAGGTAGAACTTGTTTCCAACTGAGATTTACCAGCCGATATAACCTTACTTCGTGCCGCCATGTGTTAGCATGTAATATACGTCAGGTCGGTCATATAAAAGCATTGCGATGATGCATATATATATACGACGTAAATAAGCCTGCACAAAAGCATTTTATTAAACGTATCGGTCGCTGTCCGTTAACCCTTTCCCACATACAACAAGTCTGCAGCAAACGACTTGGAAAATATGTAGTTAAATACTTAGAAAATATCTACAAATCATAGTATATTTAACGAATAGAGTTGAAAACATTGTGGCAAAATGTGAAATTATTGACCGAGTCATTAATAGAGGTGCGTTAGTCCCCAATATAGGCAAAGACGCGTTAATATCATGGTGAACATCAGATGAGTTTGGGTAAAAGTTGCAGATGTTTGTTTAAACGGGGAATCAGATTGAGATAAAAAAAATCAGAAGGGAAGTGATTTGAACGTCATTTTCATTGAGAGACTAACAGGATTGTCGCCCTTTATGTCTATTTCGTTTTTCACCTCAAACTCTTGCTTTATTCGTGTTTCGTTCCGAGTATCGATGCTGCTTTCAAACGTTTCCTCATTTTATTGCTCACATTCATCCACTTAAACCAATAAGATATGAGCCGTCCCTGCAAAAAAAAAAAACCATTATGGCCTCTGCGTAATGTATCGGCCCAGATCAGCCTGCGCTGTCCGCGCAGACTGATCCGGGCCGACACATTCCGTCTGAGGGGGATAGAGGTATAGAGTAATGATTCCTGAAACAGAAATTCCGCAGGAGGCGAAAAGTGTCTATCCGGGTAAGCCTGCGCGGCAAGCTTAAGCTGATCCGGGTCGATACTTTACGCAGAGTCCACAATGTTGGTTTTCTCGCGGGACGGCTTTGATATCTTTTTTAAAAGCAGGTCGTCACTATTCGTCAACAAACCTGCGTTCACAAGACGCTTAAACAGAAACATCATTCACAAAAACCAGGCTCGGCCAACTTTCTTTCCGATGATTAACAAAAGTCAATGCGACATTCGTTTTCCACTAATGGGCTAAGTCTATGTGAAAAAAACAGCCAGTTGCTTGGGAAGATTTTTGTGTGGAGTACTGGTGTGAAAAAAAACAGAAAATGCATGAGTAGGTGAACTGGCCGCCGTGATATAACTGAGAAATTGTTAAAAACGGCGTTAAACCCCAATCAATCAATCGCAAAATCCGGGGCTCTTTTCCGTGAAAAACCGACTTAATTGTGTTTGTTCAAATATATAAACCCTCAACCAATCAATCAATAAATCAATCAATCAATCAATTAGTCAATCAATCAATCAATCAATCAATCAATCATTCATCTTGTCGCCATGCTGTGCCACACTAGACGTCGGATCGGACTATAAAACATCGCGATAATAAAGATACATACGAATAAAATATAAATATATGTCTGCAAAAAAAATTAAATATCCATGCAGTCTAAACTGTAGCAGACAATTTCGAAATGAATTTCAACTCTTTTCAACAACTGATTTTCCCCTTAGAGATAGTTTCAGATGGATGTGTTAATCCTTTTTCTACATGCAAACTCTACTGCAGCAGACGACTTTTCCCTTATAGATAGTTTCCATAAGGGATCCAGACGTTTTGCAACCGGTCAATTTCACAACTCTACTCCTTTCCATAATAATGACGACATGTCTTCTGATGATTTGTTGTATGTGGGAAAGGGTTTAAGCGGGTAATATCTCATTCCCTCCTTTTTTGCACCAATATCATTCGCCCAACTTTACAAATTCTATATCTTTGTTCGTGATATTTATAAAGTTATTTTTGAAGATATCTCTACAGTTATCAATTGAATTGATGACCAATGCAGACTACTGTAGGTTTTGGTTATCATATTATCCAATATAGAGATTACATAATTCAACATTAATTTCATACAGGGTCGATAGCTGGAATCCCGACTAAGTAACTCATTAAATCTGATGATTAATAATTGTCGTTCAACTTTCACCAAAGGGCTAAAATGCTATGTGGGAATATGGCAAGTTACGAGGGAAGAATGTTGTGCAATGTGCTTGTTAAACTACGAATGCATAACGTGTATATTGGTCGTGTTTCGCTTTTCATTTCGTTAACCAGATGTTGCTACGACGTTACATTGGTTTGTTTATATGTTCATTGTGTGGTGTTTAACGCCGCATTCAACGTTTTTTCACTCATACCAGACGCGTCCTGGCCTCGTTACCAGTTCTCCCGGTCCATCTATCCTGACACTAGCGAATCTGTCGCAATGCTAAACCCCAACCCTTAGCGCCAAGGGAGGGGAAATCATAACTACAATTTTTAAGACTTTGGTTTGACCCTACCGAGATCAACCTGCTACCTCATCCATTACCCGAGAAGGACCCTCTACGAATACGCCACCGAGTGGGTTACACAAGTTTGACCCCCGGCCGAGATCAACCTGCTACCTCCACCATTACCCGAGACGGACCCTCTACGAATACACCACCGAGTAGGTCACACAAGTGTGACCCCCGGCCGAGATCAACCTGCTACCTCCTCCATTACTCGAGGCGAACGCTCTACGAATACGCCAACGAGTTGGTGACACAAGTTAGAACGCTCCACGGTCAACCAAGTCGTTACCCATTAGGTTACCTGAACGAAACGTCAGTAGTGAATTACGAATATGCATCCTGCACTTTGTCTTGTTCGCAAATGGTGGTTAAAGTCAAACACATGTTGTCTCGTTCAGCCAAAAAAATAGTATGAATTTTTAAATATTTTATTGCTAATACAATTTATACTAAAAAGGAATAAATCTTAAAATAATGGTACATGCAAACAATTTAAAACAATTATTTACACTTATAGCTTGTAACTTAAAAAAGAACATCAGCAGCTTCTATCATGATTGTGTGTCTTGATGCATCGGCGTATGCACCCGAGTTTTTACCGTCCGCAGATGCGATATATCAGAGACATATAAATACAGAGATAGGCAACTCACATTATGGAAAGAACAAATCTCGTTAAAATCTCCAGATATGGAGAGATGTGTTAGTAACGTTACTTATTTATGAACTATTTGTATTTACATGTCTCTAGATAAACATGCTAAATTGTGTATTTGGTAAAAACTGTAAGTGTAGCCCCACAAGTTTTATGATAACATATGTTTTAATGATGTCAAAGCGGAGTGACATTCAGACCCAAACTTGCTAGAAGCGACTCATATAAAAGTAGGCATACTTTTTTCACAATATCCGACGTATGTTTCGTCCTAATTATTACAAATGACATATTCGACACTAAAGGTTATCGTGGCCGAGTTGTTAGCATCGGGGATTTGGAACCGGGTTCGATCCCCAATCTCGGCGGTCATCTAGGAAATGTCCTTGGGCAAAGCACATTTCCTAGCCTCGTATATAGGAACTGGTTTGTTTACCAGTGCGGCTACATTTCTACGTTTTCGTCTGAATTAGTGAATATATATCTCGAGTTTACCTTTATTTCGCTGAGTTCCTACCACAATAACCAGATAAATCACCTGAGATTCGACAAGTGTTTACATGTGTGTTCACTAGGCTTTACTAACAACATTTAAACTTGTCAGTCTTAGCCGTCACCTCTGTTAAGCAGCCAATATGTATTAAGTAGCCACTTGAAGATAAAACAAAACATTTTCTTCTTCATCTAACTTGTATTTAGCAGCCTTCTTTGTTCAGCAAGCCCATTTTATTTTCCCTTAGGTAGCTGCCTCATACACGATTGACTATTTTGGTGGTACATGGGTAGCGAACAATGTAGACCAAGGTTATAAATAATCCCTTTCCCACATTTAAACGCTTGCTAACGCATCTGCATAAACATAATGAGCAATTTCTCCTTTTGCCACAATGTTTTCAACTCTGTTTAATAATGACACTTGCATTTATAGAAAATTCCACGTTTTTGTTACGATGTTTTCAAAGTCCTCAGCTTCCAAAATTGTTGAATGTGGGAAAGTGTTACGATCATGAGTAATATTCGTCTAGAGGTAACTGCCCCTACCATTACTTTATAGGGTCAGGCAAACACCAATAAGGGTGGCCCTTTGCCATTGTGTAGCAATCAAATGGCGATTGAGACAACCGGTTGTTTGGCCAACCAGTTCCACATTTCAAACTCTGAAAGTACGTTGCTCCATTATTTATATATTGCTTGCCAACATCAAATTATATTGGTCCGCTGTATAATTTACGGATATCAATTGTATATTTACTAATTTGCTATATATGCGATAGGGATATATAATGGAAGGTGACACATCTAGTTGCCATTTGTTGGTTCGTGCCAGATGTACTAATTGACTATAGTACGCCTGGTACTAGACTAGGTTACTGTAAATACATGTAAAGTGAGTGTTATGACTATGTAATTCATTTAAGTCACCGTGCCTGGTTCGTCACTGATCGTTCCCCTTGGCATACATAGTATAACTCTGTCTCATTAAAACCAGACCTAAACTTCGCTAGCTCTTATATCGATCTGATGTCTGCCTGATACAGGTCGTCTCAGATTGACCTTTGCGTCAGCCAATCAAACTGTCCCTTACCATATATTACGGTGTTAACATGGTAGAAGACCAATATAAATACTCGATATATAGAGAAGACGTAATAATTGTCGAGTGCTCCGAGCGTATAGCACGGGAGTTTGTTGTATCATGCGATTACATTGGACGTAAAAACCGAGCACGTGCTCATAAGTATTCAAGTATATAAGTTCAATTCGAGACGACACTTGCCGAGGGATAGTCAAATCCAATATACGTACAGCGAAGTATTTTGGTCTGATTTAAATGAGATTGATTATAAATATAAACTATATTCAAGGAATCGACCAATGATTATCTTCCTTCTAGTAAAATGTAAAAGCGAGGCAAAACTATGGGTTTTCTATATATCGTAGTTTGATCATGTTTCTTTGAGATCCTCTTCATCATTGATATATGAACCGTTCCACGAGTAATTCAACATTATGGAATATGCGTAATGTATCGACCCGGATCAGCTTACGCAGTCCGCGCAGGCTTACCCGGGCCGACACATTTCGTTTCAGTGTATAGATTAATGATTCCTGAAACAGAAAATCCACAGGAGGCTAAACGTTTTTGTCCGGAATTGCCCTGCGAGGCATGCTTTTTTGGCTGATCCGGGTCGATACTTTACGCATAGTCCACAATATTTGTTTTCTCGTGGAACGGATCATATTCTGAAACTGTTGATTCTGGTCTGCCAATCGTTTAATACCAGCTAACGTTTGCACTTTGGAACAATTGGTTTTTTGTCTGCGTTACGGTCAGTTCTTAACGTCAGACAGTGTTAAATGATTGGGGGTCACGAAAGTTAAAGTTTTAATACATCACGAAACGATCACGTGACATTGTTTTGCTAAAAGGGGGAGGGTCAAAGTTCGCCAGGTTATTCAACTCAAAACGTTCACCAAGCTTCGGAAAACCATATTTCTTTAGAATCCCATCAGCCTCTGCTCTCGCTTCCGGTGGAATAGTCTTCCGCGAATCCGTGTTGAAAAACGATTGGCACAGGTCTGGGCTCTTGCTGACGTCAACTTTGAAGGCCTGAACGGCCATATTGACGTATTCTCGTCTAATGTTCAGTAGGGCGAATAAAACGTAGCTGCTTCGTTCCGGATTTTTCATGAGCTCATCATACAGAACATTTATAACCGGAATATTATTTTCCGTGCATTCAACTGCGTGCGCAACGCACGACGCCCACACGCTCGTGAAAATGCCAACTGTTGACATAGATGAAGGGTTTGTGAGTGGCGGGTCGTGATCAACGATATACACAAAGTAATGGTAGAAAACCCGTCGGAAGAACGGGAACACGGTTGACACAAACTGGTTGTCAATCAGAAAACGAGCACATTGAGCCGTCGTATCATGTGTCATGGTACCTATGTAAGAAGCCACAGTTCTGAGACTGTTCCTGTAGAGAAATATATGCCGTATGCGTGGTATTAGACTTTGAATTTGTTTGATTTGGACGCAGCAACATGGCCGACTTCGGATGACGATCATTCCTGTGCTGTCGTTCGGTTTACATAACAGTCGTACTACGCTTGCCAGAATGTTGTCGAATTCATTGTCCGAGATTGCCGATGATTTACGAAGAAATCCGAGTGTCGTTAGACAATCTGGTTCTTGTATAAGCATGGTTCCTGGTACCTGTTCAAACATTCTACACATGAGCGTGGCACCACATCTTCCAGTGCTTGAGATCAATACTACTGGGACTCGTGGATCACCGATATCCTGGGCTATTTTATGGAAAACGCCAAGTGGCATGGTGATCAATCTTTTAGCATATTTAAATTGGGCCGAGTAGAAGTTGACCGCGGTCTTCGAATTGCAAACGTCTTTACCCTCATCCACTTCGACGAATATGGCCTCCGTTTTTGTCATGCAGTACAAAGACACGTTAGACTTTAACACGCAATTCGGATGCCGAAAGGAGCTATGGAACGTAATGAAATGAGAAGCATCAGCGACATCTAGTGGGTGAATCTTTCGACGCCATTTTATATCCAGGACATGCGCACCGTTCCGGAAGTTAAGTCCGCTCCTACTGTCGCGGATGGTCTTTTCTACACCGGTTACCGCCCATGTGAATTTTTGGAAGGAAAGAACGATTATCCTTGCCAATCGATACAGAATGAACGTCAGAATCAAAATGCCGTAATCACGTACTTTCTTCAAAACTTTACTGATGTTTTCAAGATTATCAGCGGTTGATGACTTCGAATCCATACCTGAAATGAAAGTTTGAAGCATTCACTATAATTGTAATGCAATCTTACATGTTTCCAAATCAAACATAATAAATACAGTTCGGGAAAATACATTTAAAATAAATAAGTGTGGCCCCACAGCTCCTACACTGTAGCCATATGAGCCCCGTCCCACGAGAAAACCAACAGTGTGGACTCTGCATAAAGTATCGACCCGGATCCGCGAAGGATAATTGGGGAAGACACTTTTCGCCTCTTGTGGATATTCTGTTTCAGGAATCATTACTATATACCTGAAATCTAACGGAGAATGTGTCATATAAATGAGTGTGTTACATACACCTTTTTAACATCCCAAAGAGAGTATGCAATGTAGACTAATGTGTGGCATACACCTTTATGTTAATCTTTTCCCCCAGACGACAATTCTGCAGCAGACGACTTTGATCATATTTTGTTAAAAAGTAGAAAATCTCTATACTTGAATGGATAATCTATGACTAAAAGTGGAAAACATAGTGTTAAAAGAAGAAATTGCTCGTTTTGAGCAATTTCTTCTTTTGTCACTATGTTTTCAATAAGCCGCCTGCTGCAGAGGCGTCAGGAAGCGTGTATATAAAGGAAAGGATTAAAACAGCAAGATGGTCCTTTTGTGTCAAGTAAAGATCATTTGAATATTTTAATTAATTCGGTTTGATTTTATACAAGTCACACCACAGGTTTGCCACACCACAGGAAACCACATGATACGCGTCAGGCCAAAATGGGTAGTGTTGTTTTTGTTGTTTAACCCTTTTCCACGTATAGACGCATGTTGACGAATCTGCTGCAGAAATGTCGTCTGCTCTAGAGGTGTCAGACATCGTCTGTAAAGTGCATATTCCTCATTTCACTTGAACACAAGGCCGGCGGTGTAAACACGTCAAAACCACTTCAGTTGAGTTATATGTTCGCCGTGATAAGGCAGACGATTTCTTTTATACCAACCATTGATACACATGAGTCTTGTTGATATAGATTTATTTTTGGTGGTATGAATCCTTTCTACGCTATCAACTAATGTTCGTAATATCAAGTCGTTTCCTGCGAAATACTACTGGTCCGTTTAAACTAACACCAGTTAGTCTAATTCTAACTAATCCTTGAGGGGGCAGCCATAAAAACCATTTTTATGAAGAGTTTGGTATGACCCTGTCTGGGTTCGAACCTGCGACCTACCGCGACCGAGGCCGATGATCTACTACTTCACCTCCGAGATATATTAGAACCGACTGTCTATTTTAAAGCATTTATAGAACATACTGTCAGTCATTCTACTGAAGAAAATCATATTCACACGTTTTACTTAAAATGGCGCCGAAGAACAATCAATAACTCGTAAATAAGTTAATTAACGTCAAACACGTCGACGTCACAGCTACTGAATCATTATTTAAAAACAAATCATTTCCGTTAACCCCATTTGAAGACGCAATTCGACGCATCTACAGCAGACGACTTTTGAAAACATTTTGGCAAGAATAGAAATTGCTCATTATAATCAATGTGTCCTTTTAATACAATGTTTTCAAGCTTTAGATTTATTTATCTCGGAAAGGGGATAAGGCACAGGTAGAGCAAAACCACGTGAAAAACGAACTACGGGGAATTTTGAATTTGATTGCCATTAATTTCCAAATATCACAAAGAATTCTGAAAAGTATTCTTATTTCAAATTCACAAAGTTATACAGTTTCATATGGTTTAGCCAATATGCAATGGTGAATTTAGAATTTACTTAACCCTTGACTACGATGATCGGAAAATACGGGTCCTGTACAATCACAATTTCTGAACAAAGCCTATTGAGTGCAAAGCCGGACCCCAGTAGCAAAGAATGACAATCCAGGTGTTGTGAGTTCGAACCCCATATCGAAGATTTTTTTTTCCGACGTTTGACAAAAGTCAATGTGACTTGCGTCATTCGTGAGCTAAACGTATTTGTGGGAAAAAGCAGCCAGTTGCTTGGATCGAGTGTTGTGTGAAGTCCTGCCGCGTTATATGACTGAAACATTGTTGAAAACGGCATTTAACGCAGCAGACGACTTTGAACTTATTTTGTCAAAACATAGAAAATCTCCATAATTGAATGGATAACCTATGACGAAAAGTGGAAAACATTGTGGCAAAAGGAGAAATTGCACGTTTTGTGCATTTTCTACTTTTGTCACTATGTTTTCAAAAAGCCGTCTGAAAGGGATAACTTCCATTGATCAACCAGACGAGTCCGAGACCGCGGTAAAATCCGAGTCCTCCAAATGTCTTAATGTTCCTACATACAATAATATGTCTGTAGCATCCGTCTTAGAAATCATCTAGGCACAACTAAAGAAACTCTCTATAAACTTAAGTTTTACTATCGAATAGAGTTGAAAACGTTGTGGCAAAAGGAGAAATTGCTCGTTCTGAGCAATTTCACCTTTTGTCATAATGTTTTCAAATGTCTTCTGATGCCGATACGTCAAAATGCGTCGACAAGTGAGAAAGGTTTAAAATCTACGGGTCCTATACTTCATGTTAACCCTTCACGTGCAACAAATCTAAAGCAAATGTCTTCGATCAAATCTAGGCAAGACTAATGAAAATGAAATCAAAACTATTAAATTGACTCGAAAACAGTGTTGCAAAAGGAGAAATTGCTCATAATTGTAACACTGTTTTCAAGTCAATTTAATAGTTTTTCTTTCATTTTCTCTTTTTGAAGCACTTTTATACTGAAAGCGTCTATATGTTGGAAATGGTTAGTGAAGCAGATTTCTACATTTTTCAGTTAATTTGACCTTCTTTAAACAAGAGAAAGAATTGGGACATTAGGATCATTAAAAGTACGATGAAAGAAAAGAATGGAAACATTGTGGTATAAAGACAATTTGCTCATGATCAAGTGTGTATTCTTCCTTAACACACAATGTTTGAAATGCTGCTGACCGTCACATCTAGACTGCCAGGTAAATTCAATGACGTTTTTTCTAGAGAATCTGGGTATTCGTTATTCGAAACTTTCTCTTGTAAGTTTTTTTTTTTTTTTTTTTTTTTTACATCGATTGCGAAACAAGCTTTAAGCTTATATTAATCATGCTCGATGTCTGCTTCCTGGAAACTTAACCAGTACTCGCGCCGTTTGTGTGGAAAATTCCCAAAGACAGAACCCGCTCATCACGGGATTCGAACCAGGGACCTTTGGTACAAGAGGCCGACGCTCTTCCTCTGTACCACTGTCTTCCATTGTATTTCTTTGAATGGTGTTTAATGCCGCGCTTAACAATTGTTTAGATATACCATTGCATTTCCAGGGGAAGTTACCAGTAATACTGGTGCATTTATCCTGACACCAGTGTGTGCGTCAGTCGTAATGCTTAATCCACAGTCCTGATCACCGAAAAGGGAAAGCCATTACTACTATTTTTTGAACTATTTTGTATGACCCGGCCGTGGATCAAACTTGTGACCTCCCGCATCCGAGGCGGTAGGCTACGTAAGTTTTTTAAGTGTCATGGTTAAATAACAGCGTGCTTTTCTGCAATAAAACTGTCATTTGACTGGCAGATCTACGTCATTTCATTGATTTACGTTTGGCATAGGCAATTTATCTTCAGCTAATTGGGTCGATAATATTTTAATCTGTATATATTGTCTTTTATCATTCTTAAAATAACTTGTTATCACTGACGTCCCGTGAATGATCGGTACTACATGTGTTCTTCTAGACCTTTCCCACATATATGTTATAAATCTGCAGCAGACGACTTTGAAAGTATATATTATCTAAGCAAATGTATGGAACATCTCTATAAAAGAAAGTATATAGTTGAAAAATGTGGCAAAGAAGAAATAGCTTACAATGAGCAGTGTTTTCTTTTTGTAACAATGTTTTCGAAAGTCTTCATAAAACGTCTATATTAAGGAAAGGGTTATGTTTTGTTTGGTCCTCGTATGTATGTGGGTAAATGCCGAATCAACAGTATTACAGTCTATTATATATTCTTTCCGGCGCAAATGCACGCATACTGTCATGCGCAATCACGACGGATTGAAATACGATACCAAATGTAGTATTGGTACGTCACTGAAATATGATGTGGCGTCATTGAAAAATGAAATATTAATTTACGTCATTATAAATGAGGTAGTGGGGCTTGGTTCACAAGTCCATCAAAAATTCTATTTTATGTGTAAATTGTGTTATTTAATTAAACAAGGTATATGAAACAAGGAAATTGATGTTGCATTAGCGATATCTGGCGTTGTATTGTACTACTAGGGGCATGGACAATTTGACATCAAGTGTTCCATGCCCCTCGTAGTACAATATCAAAACCGGTATCGTTACTGCAACAAAATATTCCCGATATCTTACCGATGACCCTGAGTGGTAAACCAATACTCCTATTGTCACTAATTGTGTTATACCGTGTGCTGTGGAGGTGCTAGAAAGCGTCCTTATGTGGGATTTTTGTAATTCGCATTGTTGTGGGTAAAAATCGAGTTTACAGTAGTACAGAATCATACCAATGTCCCCTAAGTGATACGCCAATACTGGACTGGGTTTGTCCAGGGGCGTTCTCGCATGACCGCCGCGGGCACGAATCGAGCCCGGCAATGGTATCTAGCGTACGCCCCGAGTGCAGAAGAATTTGTATCGACATATTTCCATCGGTTTTACTACAATGCTTATTTGAAGTCATTTATCTGACCTTGTCATAGACGAATCTATCTACAGCAATTAAACAACGACGATAATGTGATAGACATTTGAATTTAATTGGCGCTGACGCCTTGATTCTCAAATATGCCTAGAATAATGTTTACAAATCGATCAATTGTTTTGACATCTGTTTTAATTTGCATTAATATGGTAGGTCTTTAAACGAAGTTATGATAAACAATCTATGACACAGAGCGACAACTAGACGGAGCAACAACGCGAAGTTTTAAGCAAAACATCGAAGGTTTAACAACTTCCCGGTGCGATATTAAAAAAAGTACAATCGATAAATCCTCCTATAAATCTCGCGAGGAATGTTAAATCTCGTATGTGTATACTTTTCTCGATAATTATCGCGTTGGTCTGTGTGGAAAGGGCGAGGTGTACGACAAGATACCTTATTTACCTTACAGTATGACTTAGTGTCGATATTTGTGTGGTACGTAATGTGCTGTATTGTTAACATATTCACCCCGCAGCTATAAGAGCCTTATTCACACAGAATTCTCCGTTACCCCTGTCATATATGAAGACCTCTGAAACAGTCGTCTTTTGAGATATTTCTCCTTTTGTCTCAACGTTTTCAACTTTATCAAAAAAAATATCTTTTAATTCACGGAGAGTTTCCATAGTTTTGTCTACATGCTTTCAACGTTTTCTGTTGCATAATTGCTGTGAAAAGGTTAAGAATGTTTTACATTGAATTCAACTTTCCTTGATATATCATCCGCGAATTTCACAAATATCGCTAATTTAGTAGGGCTTGGTCAACTAAAAACTGAGCACCTGCATTTTCGTTTTTACACCACGTTTTGGTGTTTGCATCGAGAGGAAATATATTTCCAGTTGTTTTGCCATATAGCATTTACACATGTATTGCTCTTTTCTATTAACTCTTTCAGCGCCAAAGGCAGTATTGAGGTTTTTGCAAACAATACTGATTCAGGTGAGTCAGCTCGTAACGAGCTGTCCCACCTGAAATCAGCATTGTTAGCGTTTTAGTTGTCAAAATATTCCAAACTGTTATTACATGAGAAAATGGAGACGCCCGATTTTGAACATGGAAAAGTCTACTTTAAATAATTCGGCGCTGTAAATGTTAACGATGATCGCTTCCTGTGTCGATAGCCATTAGCTGTCGCAGTTCCTTTATGCCGTTACGAAAACACTTGTGATTGTGTGTTGTTATATGTGTATGTTTCGCAACGTACTATATCCGTTTAGCATATACAACATACCTGCAGAAGACGACTTTGTAAACATCCAAGCAAAAATATGAAGAATCTCTATAAATGAAAGTTTTATAATTGGACAAAGTTGACAACCTTGTGGCAAAAGGAACAATTGCTTAAAAGTCGTCTGCTTCAGATACGTCAACATGCATCTGCAACTTGGAAAGGCTTAAGATCAGTCATGTTGATGCATAGTGCAGTAGGTTACATTTACCGGGGCCGGTACCCGGCGTACTATAGTAAATTAGAACGGCTGGCATGAACACACAATGGTGACTTGATTGGCCATCTACCTTTATATACAATGATATCGCATATATAGTAACTTATTGCGCTGGTGCATCAGCACCAGTTCATATATTGGTTGTGTTTAGAACTACCACTAGTGCAATGGACAATGGGCTTGCGCATGCGCCGTGTTAATCATCTTGATCGCGCATGCGCCGTATTTTACCGCCATCTCTCGGATATTTCCGTAGCATTTCGTCAGAAGACTGGTTCTCGTTCGAGTTTGCAATATAAGATTAAAAGATTAGTGAACTAGTCTATTCATATGCGAGTAGTTGTTATAATAATTAAAAGGTAAATTAAAACCATGGTGTAACGTGTACCGGCGTAAAGCCATCGCGGGTTACCCATCCATGCACTAACCGCGATGAAAGTTACTTAACTTTACGAAAAGGTCAACCACTCTACCAACGTCGCTATAAAAGCTGGCTTCCACAGCAAGGCTGTAGAAGTGATATGTATACCTAAACCCCGTTCCCGTTACATGTCTCCCTCTTTTCTCTTGACTTCGACCCGAACTCACACAACTGAACACAAGCAGTACACCAGAGCGGAGTCCATGTAACATCACTGGGAACCACCGGGGTTTGAATAACAGGAAAATGGTAATATCTTCATAAATGCGAAGTTATTATGCTAAATTTTGCGATTTTAAAAATATATTAAGGGGGGGGTGAGGACGCGCATGCGCAGACAAATGTTTACAATAAACGTTGGGAAAATGTATTTTTGTTTACGTTTAACGTATATTGTTATCATATATTTATATATATCATATATTTAAAACCGGGTTTCGGGTTTTTCGAATCAAACGGTATTTCTTAAGCCATAAAATGCTGATTCCCGCGCTTACATCGAATTGCTGCATCTTGCAGCAACTCTTGTTAAATAAAGGATTGATGCACACATAATGAATCAAACTTCTTTCGGAGTTTGAAAGGTTTAAAAGGGTTATGGGTTGTCTATATATATAGCATTTTGCTAGCTACACCATGTCAAAAGGACGACGCAATTGTACGAGTATGTCTGGCCCTTTAACGTAATGACACGGGGCAAGTAAACCGAGACTAGGTTTGACTTTGCTCTATTAAACAGGTATGAAGACACTCATTACATATAACATTTATATATTACCCGTAACTAACGACATGGGATATTATGCAACAGTTTTAGTTGGGTACCAATCAAGGAAGCAAACATCGAGAATGATTAAATGCGAGTACTTGCTAAAAATCAATATAAATTTTAGCAAATCAATATAAATTAAAACTTGTAAATTAAGTCACCCGAGTCAGGCAAAAATGGCTTCTGTTGCATCAGTAAATAGTAAAGACCCGGACGAGTCTGTGTAAACGCGGACTCTCACCAAAGTCTCCACTTTCCACCTGTGTGACTTCTCCTTTTCCCGAAATGCGTTTCGTTTGTTTTTCCTTAAGATGTGTGAAGATGGATTTCTAACAAGAAAGGATTAACATGTATAGAGCGACTCACCCTCTAGAACAGCTGCAATGTTTTGTCTCCACAAGAGTTTGGTTTCTACACTTGAGCCGTTCCACGAGAAAACCAACAGTGCGGACTCTGCGTAAAGTATCGACCCGGATCAGCCTAAGCATGCCGCACAGGCTTACCCGGATATACACTTTTCGCCTCCTGTGGATTTTCTGTTTCAGGAATAGCTACTCTATCCCCCTAAGACGGAATGTGTCGGCCGGATCAGTCTGCGCGGATAGCGCAGGCTGATCTGGTCGACACATTACGCAGATGTCTATCGCTTAGATATGAGCCGTCACGCGAGAAAACCAACAGTGTGGACTCTGCGTAAAGTATCGATCCGGATCAGCCTAAGCATGCCGCACAGGCTTACCCGGATATACACTTTTCGCCTCCTGTGGATTTTCTGTTTCAGGAATAGCTACTCTATCCCCCTAAGACGGAATGTGTCGGCCGGATCAGTCTGCGCGGACAGCGCAGGCTGATCTGGTCGATACATTACGCAGATGTCTATCGCCGCACTAACATTGCGGACTCTGCGTAAAGTATCGATCCGGATCAGCCTAAGCATGCCACGCAGGCTAATCCGGGCAGATTCGTTTGGCCTCCTGTGGTTTTTCTGTTTTGGGAATCATTACTCTATAACTCTATCCCCCCTGCGACAGACCGCGCAGGCTGATCTGGATCGATACATTACGCTGAGTCCATAATGTTGGGTTTATCTTGGAACGGCTCACATTTGTACTGCATCTCGCAGCTCACCAATACAAACCTTGTGATTTGATTCGATTCCTCATTCCAAATGCTTGACTATTCATTCTGAATGAATCCATCCTTAGAATTGAAAGGTTTTGTATATTGTCAACTCCGATTCATATAATCATTGATTCACGTACGGCACTAAATCATAGATTTGTTAACCAATAGTTGTATTCAACAACACAAATCTCAATACAGTTTACAAATAACACCCGGCAAAATAAAAATTGCTGTTTTAACACGTTAGAAAGTGCACTCCTGTGGTCAAATTAAGACAAAGTTAAATCATGGATTTTTCAATCATAGAAATGCAATGAAATGGAAATAAAGATGTCTTAGAATACACTGAGTTATACTGTTTTGGTTGATGAGCTCCGTATCTCCACGAATAAATATATCGTTTTCTAAGATTACACGTAGCTTATTTAAATGTTCAACTATGTATTAATACACTAATGGTTACCTGTCAATCTTCCGAAATATTAGGATTTTAACACCAATTAACTACTTTTCCACGTGTCCAAAACTAACTATAATTTAACACATAGCAATCTCACAATTAATTACAATTTATCATATATTGTATCATATTATATTTGTATAAGGTATTCCTATCATGAACATCGTCTGCTTTTAAATGACGTAAAATTTAAATGCAGCCGACTATATAAACATAATGTAGCATCTTCTTCCGTTTCATTAACGCTAAAAGTAGACCAACATAAAATGTCATGTTACTAAAGTCGGAAACACGTTAAATAAACATGACGCTTAATATAGCACTTGTCAAAACTAATTTGCATTCTGACGTCGTAAAAATTGAATTTTTTATTAACATAAAATTCCCACCACTTAAAAATGGGGCATTATTAATAGTATAAAGAAACATCAACGGTTCGACTGAGCAAGTAAACCTTTTGCAAGAAAGATGTTAAAAGGTGTAACATTATAAAATTGTTTGGCGTAATTTTCAACAAACTAAATGCGTCTATCATATAAGGCTGTTATGAAACAGATATACGAGTACATGTGCAATGGGAAGCGTTTTAACATGAACATGTTTAAATTTGAAACCCTTTGTTTTTACCTTGCCGATCTTTCATTTAACTGTTTGAGATACAGATTTCCAAAATACCAGTAATACTATGTTACCGCACGAAACTTATAGTAGAAATTCCCAAATGGGCTTTGCGATTCTCGTTCCAGGTCGGTGTTTACTTACAGAATACCGCATCGGTGATTTCCGTCCAAAGTCGTAAGAAATCGGTAATATTCGTGAATTCTCACGAACAATACCGATCTCGAACGACTCGATACTGAAATCTCCTAGCACATGAACATCTCCAAAGGCAGAATCAATCATCACAGGATTTGAACATGGGACCTTTCAATGAAGCGTATCTTAAATTCCAGTTATGGACATTCACGGTACGACGTATGAGAATTTCCGAATAATCATTATGACAGAACCGCAATGATTTCAGTTTGCTACGTAAACTACCGGTATCGAATGGACTGAGCAACAGTTTGATACGTAAACTACCAGTATCGAATTGACTGAGCAACAGTTTGCTACGTGAACTACCGGTATCGAATTGACTGAGCAATAGTTTGATATGTAAACTACCGATATCGAATTGACTGAGCAACAGTTTTATACGTAACCTACCGGTATAGAATTGACTGAACAACAATTTGCTACGTAAACTACCGGTATAGAATTGACTGAGCAACAGTTGTATACGTAAACTACCGGTATCGAATGGACTGAGCAACAGTTTGATACGTAAACTATCAGTATCGAATTGACTGAGCAACAGTTTGATACGTAAACTACCGGTATCGAATTGACTGAGCAACATTTTTATACGTAAACTACCGGTATCGAATTGACTGAGCAACAGTTTGCTACGTAAACTACCGGTATCGAATTGACTGAGCAACAGTTTTATATGTTAACTACCGGTATCGAATTGATTGAGCAACAGTTTGATACGTAAACAACCGGTATAGAATTGACTGAGCAACAGTTTGCTACGTAAACAACCGGTATATAATTGACTGAGCAACCGTTTTATACGTAAACTTCCGGTATCGAATTGATTGAGCAACAGTTTGATACGTAAACAACCGGTATATAATTGACTGAGCAACAGTTTGCTACGTAAACAACCGGTATATAATTGACTGAGCAACAGTTGCTACGTAAACAACCGATATCGAATTGATTGAGCAACAGTTTGATACGTAAACAACCGGTATATAATTGACTGAGCAACAGTTGCTACGTAAACAACCGATATCGAATTGACTGAGCAACAGTTTGATATGTAAACTACCGATATCGAATTGACTGAGCAACAATTTTATACGTAAACTACCGGTATCGAATGGACTGAGCAACAGTTTGATACGTAAACTACCGGTATCGAATGGACTGAGCAACAGTTTGATACGTAAACTACCGGTATCGAATGGACTGAGCAACAGTTGCTACGTAAACTACCGGTATCGAATTGACTGAGCAACAGTTTGCTACGTAAACTACCGGTATCGAATTGACTGAGCATCAGTTTGATACGTAAACTACCGGTATCGAATTGACTGAGCAACAGTTTGATACGTAAACTACCGGTATCGAATTGACTGAGCAACAGTTTGCTACGTGAACAACCGGTATAGAATTGACTGAGCAACAGTTTGCTACGTAAACTACCGGTATCGAATTGACTGAGCAACAGTTTGCTACGTAAACTACCGGTATCGAATTAACTGAGCAACAGTTTGATACGTAAACTACCGGTATCGAATTGACTGAGCAACAGTTCTATACGTAAACTACCGGTATCGAATTGACTGAGCAACAGTTTGATACGTAAACTACCGGTATCGAATGGACTGAGCAACAGTTTGATACGTAAACTACCGGTATCGAATTGATTGAGCAACAGTTTGATACGTAAACTACCGGTATCGAATTGACTGAGCAACAGTTTGCTACGTAAACAACCGGTATAGAATTGACTGAGCAACAGTTTGCTACGTAAACAACCGGTATATAATTGATTGAGCAACAGTTCTATACGTAACCTACCGGTATAGAATTGACTGAACAACAGTTTGCTACGTAAACAACCGATATCGAATTGACTGAGCAACAGTTTGATATGTAAACTACCGGTATCGAATTGACTGAGCAACAGTTGTATACGTAAACTACCGGTATCGAATGGACTGAGCACCAGTTTGATACGTAAACTATCAGTATCGAATTGACTGAGCAACAGTTTGATACGTAAACTACCGGTATCGAATTGACTGAGCAACAGTTTTATACGTAAACTACCAGTTTCGAATTGATTGAGCAACAGTTTGATACGTAAAATACCGGTATCGAATTGACTGAGCAACAGTTTTCTACGTAAACTACCGGGATCGAATTGACTGAGCAACAGTTTTCTACGTAAGCTACCGGTATCGAATGTATTGAGCAGCAGTTTGATACGCAAACTACCGGTATCAAATTGACTGAGCAACAGTTTGATATGTAAACTACCGGTATCGAATTGACTAAGCAACAGTTCTATTAGTAAACTACCGGTATCGAATGGACTGAGCAACAGTTTTCTACGTAAACTACCGGTATCGAATGGATTGAGCAGCAGTTTGATACGTAAACTACCGGTATCGAATTGACTGAGCAACAGTTTGATATGTAAACTACCGGTATCGAATTGACTGAGCAACAGTTCTATACGTAAACTACCGGTATCGAATTGACTGAGCAACAGTTTGATACGTAAACTACCGGTATCGAATGGACTGAGCAACAGTTTGATACGTAAACTACCGATATCGAATGGACTGAGCAACAGTTTTATACGTAAACTACCGGTATCGAATTTACTGAAAAAAAGTTTGATACGTAAACTGCCAGTATCGAATTGACTGAGCAACAGTTTGCTACATAAACTACCGGTATCGAATTGACTGGGCAACAGTTTCTACGTAAACTACCGGTATCGAATTGACTGGGCAACAGTTTACTACTTTTTCGCCTACGAAATCGTTATGTATCAACAAGGGAGATAATCCATTTAAATTAACGAGATAGAGAATCGGTGATGGCCGAGCGTCCCTATTGTAATGTTACTGCATGGATAGCTGAACTGAGCGTTAGTTGTATCATGCGATGTCATAGGCCATAAAACAAGCACCTGTCTATGATTATTTAAATGTATAAGGTCAATTCGAGACAACCTTTTATGCTGTATCGTCAGGTCCTATACACGAACAGTCTGACGACTGTCACAATTGAACTTTTATTCACTCAATTATTTATTTTTTCCTTCATGTATACTATCCCTTTCCCACATGTATAAATGTTTAAACGAATCTGTAGCAGACGACTTTCGAAACAATTGTTGTAAAAGAAGAAATATAGCAATGAATCTTTTTGACATAATGCTTAACTATCATTTATAGAGATTTTCATATCTAGATGTTTTCAAAGTCGTCTACCGCGGATTTGTTGTAGGTGGTAAAGGGTTAACATATTAGGTAATGGACCAAAGAATCCTGTTGTTTGTTATTATTCATTCGTTTTTAGACATCAAAGCGAATGACATGTGACATATAAAGAGAATTGCCGTCTGCCGTTTTCAATTACACGGTTTTTTTTTCAGCGAACAATGTTAAGTTTTTTCCTTACATTGTTGTTATGGTTTTAGTTGAACCTAGTTGTTTTATATCATTTACTTTTCATCTTTTGAACTAACACCATATAATTTAAGACAGACGGAAGGATTCGCTTATTAAGCGTTCGACTTTTGAAAACGTTTTGGGAAGGAAGAAATGGTCAACATTGTGAATAATTTCTCCTGTTCAACAATGTTGATCTTTATAAACATTTGATTTCCAATTTCATTAAAAACAAGAGCTAAACTTCACTGACGTAGCAAACGCTCGAATATTTCTGATAACGGTTATAACTGGTCGTCTCAGATTGACATTTGCGTCGACAATCACATTGTCACCTTCGTAATCGATACTTAACAACAGGGGAGATAACCCATATGTTTTATTTTAACTTTAGATGTTTTCACAGCAGATGACTTACTTTCTACTTCGATCAATTGAAAATGGTGGAAATTCATTGAAGAAAGATATTATTGGGTCGACTAATTTAAAAGCATTGATTGAAATATGTGGGAACCAGTAAAAATAGTATTGGCTGACTGATTCACTGATCGATTGATTGATTGGTTTTAAATAAGAAAAGTGACCTCGTAAACGTATGTATCTCATATCAAATGGTATGGTCGTCTGCTTTCAAAACTAGTATGTGTTTGACACAGTAAGTACTTAGTGCGTTGATTGATTGATTGACGATCGATCGATCGCTCCGGTTAGTCGGTTGGTCGGTCGTTCCTTCTGTAAGTTGGTCAGTTTGTCGGTTTGTCGATCAGTAAGTTGAGTCGGTCAGTTCGTCGATTGATAAAGTTCATCGGTTGTTCTGTCAGTCGGTCGGTCAGTCGCCGGTTCGTGCATTGGTAAAAATTGTCGGTATTGTCGATTTGTAGTTATGTCAGTAAGTTGAGTCGGTCAGTTCGTCGATTGATAAAGTTCATCGGTTGTTCTGTCAGTCGGTCGGTCAGTCGCCGGTTCGTGCATTGGTAAAGTTTGTCGGTATTGTCGATTTGTAGTTATGTCAGTCGATCAGTACGGTCGTTCGGTCGATGGATTGAGTGATTGAAGTCAATTCCGTTTCAAATGTATTTCAGTTACATAACCACGTCGTGATCATCTACATGTACTTCACAAAACGTTATTTCCAGACAACTGCTCCCTGCCCGGCCCCAAAAATAAAACACTGTGTTCTCTATGAACAGAAGCCTGTCATACATATAGACTTTATTTACAATTTTCCCGATACAAACGTTGTTTTCTGCCTCGGGTTCGGGGGGGTCGCTGGTTCGGTCGGCGGCCGGATCATACCAAAGACTTTAACAATGGCTAACCCTTTCCCATATACATGTACAACATCTGCAAACGATTACTTTAAACACATTTAGAAAAAACATTGAAATTCTCTAATGAAAGATTAATTAAATGGAGTAAAAACATTTTGGGAAAAGAGCAGGTGACGCATACTAAGCAATTTCTCATCTCATTTTTTTCTAACACTGTTTTCAAAGCGTTTCAGCAGGAGATGCGTCACAATCGTCGCAAATGACTTAGGGCGTAATAGGCACTTAGTGTTAAAATGACACATTTGCGGGTTTAACTCTATTAATATACCACAAATCTGCAGCAGACGACTTTGAAAACCGTCAAAGTTTTACTTATTCAAATCGATGGCTTCGTGCAAAACTGTTGTAACTGTAGGATGTCGTTACAACCATTGTGCATGAAGTCCAAGAAACATGTGTTTCCGTATATGGCCTAGCGGCGTCCGATTGAGGACATCTCTTCGTGCAAAGGATCTACGGATTAATTAATGATTATTACAGGTTACACCCTTCATGTACAAACGTGAAGATGTTTGTATGCAGAGGCGAACTTTTCTTTTCATCTATCTTCCCTGTGCGATCTAGCGTGTCAATTTCAATACTGTAGGCCTAAATGGTATTGAATGTTTATACAAATACAAATACAGAGAAACAAAGGCTTTTAAAAGGTTCTTAAGTCTATAAACTACGTCCAAATTGCAAGCTATGTTATATATCTCCATGTACACATCTATACAAGGCTATAAATATTGGCGTCGAAATTATTTACAACGCCTCGTGTAGATTGTAATATGTTCAGTCCGATTTTAGGGTTATTTCAAATATAGTCCCACGCATTTTGACAGATTGAGTACATAAATAAACATTACAATCTTGTTTTAGGCCCGTTTGTTCGCCATTTACCCTTTCTTTCTATTAACCTTTTGATAATTTACTTCACGCATATTCATTCAACTTTTGCATTACTTGTTGTCATAGTCCGTGTATTTGAGAGTGAGTGAGAGAGAGAGAGACAGAGAGAGAGAGAGAGAGAGAGAGAGAGAGAGAGAGAGAGAGAGAGAGAGAGAGAGAGAGAGAGAGAGAGAGAGAGAGAGAGAGAGAGAGAGAGAGAGAGAGAGAGAGAGAGAGAGAGAGAGAGGAGAGAGAGAGAGAGAGAGAGATAGAGAGAGAGAGAGAGAGAGAGAGAGAGAGAGAGAGAGAGGAGAGAGAGAGAGAGAGAGAGAGAGAGAGAGAGAGAGAAATAGAGAGAGAGAGAGAGAACAGCCATACATTGTTTTCACTATTTGAAATGATTTAATACTATCTATAGTATTCTTACAATTGCCAACTATTGACGCTCTTTTAATCAGATTGCTCGCTTTTGCCGGGTTTTCGTCGTCGTTACAAGTACTTCTGGTCCATTTATTCTGACACTAGCGAGTCAGTCGTACTCCTGAGCGCCAAGGAATGAAAGCTATTTATACTTAGTATGACCAAGTCGGGGTTCGAGCCAACGACCTCGCTACCCGAGGCAGGTGCCCTATCACTACACCACCGAGGCTGCAGGAAAAGAAACTCCAGTCTTCATCTAGTCTTAATCCTTTCCCACATACAACAAATCAGCAACAGACGACTTTGAAAACAGATTTTCAAAATTATGGAAATTTTATATTAATGAAAGAGTAATTATTGAATATAATTGAAAACATTGTGGCATAAAGGGAAATTGCGCGTATTGAGCAATTTCTTCTTTAGTCACAATGTTTTCAAAAGTCGTCTGCTGCAAAGTCGTCAGAAAGCGTCTGTATGTGGGAAGGGCTAAGGGTTGATCTAACCTTAGCGTACAGCATATCAACTTCGACATTGGGGATAACTACTAATTGTTTTTAAAAGTTGTAGGTTGCAGATGCGTCAAAATGCATCAGCAGGTGGGAAAAGGTTAAGGGTACATATCTAATGCTTTGAAAAATTAGGTTTGACGTACAAATCAATAAAATCCGAATCTTCTTCCACTCGAGTGTTTGACATATCTGATATGATAATTTATAGTCCCTTGCATTTCATTTATATCAGGGTTGATCAAAGCGTGGCGATATGAGCATTGGAAATGAGAATCTTTTTCCACTCGAATGTTCGGATTATCCGATATAATAATGTGTAGTCGCTAGCACTTATTTATATCATGGTTGATGAAAACGCAACGTTTTGAGAATGAGAAATATAATTGTTATATATACATACATATAACATTACACTCGGTGCTTGTTGTTGTTTTGTGTGTTTTTTGTTTTTCGAATACTTCGGCAGAACCAAATGGCAATACTGACCAAAGTGTAGATCAGACTTCTAAATGACAATGTATTTGGGGTTATCTTTTTTTTTTGTTCCAGATTTAAAAACAGTCTTCAGTACAGTCAGCTAAGAATGGGGGAAATAGTATATATATATCGTCAAACAAGTAGTAGAGGTCCACTAATCTTACTGAGGGAAACGCCTTTATCTACAATGAAATGTTGCTGAGCTCCATGTTCAAGCTCAGTTTCAAAATCGTTAAACCCTTTCTCTCATATAGACGCTTTCTGACGCTTCTGCTGCAGACGGCTTTTTGAAAACATAGTGACAAAAGAAGAAATTGCACAAAACGTGCAATTTCTCCTTTTGCCACAATGTTTTCCACTTTTTGTCATAGGTTATCCATTCAATTATAGAGATTTTCTATATTTTGACAAAATATGTTCAAAGTCGTCTGCTGCAGAATTGTCATATGAGGGAAAGGGTTAATGGCATATACATGTAAATATCTGTTTGTTGCCAGTAACATACTACATATAGTAATATACACATACATAAACATGTCGCGGAACACGAGATAATCTAAAACTGAATTTTGATGAAAATATGAAAATGGTTGAACTTATCAAGGAAACATATAAGCATACACTATGAGTACTTGCTTTGACTAAAGTGTACACGAGGATCAATATATTTACATACTCATTTTGGTGACAATACAAATTAGTAACCATTAAATGTTAGTCAAATACAACGGCTCTGCATGCAGTGAAACAGTTCTGTCCTCGCAATTTCCAATATACCAATACAATTGCAGCTACTTTATAATTATAATATACCGATACATATGCATTATAGTAGCTATCATTTGATTGGACTAATGGAAACTGTCAGCTACCAAACTGTGTATGTGCAAAATGAAATAGATTGTAACCAAATCTCATTGAAACCGGACATAAACTTCGCAGTAACAATCGCCTGTACAGATCTGATGACTGCCTTTTAAAGGTCTTCTCAGATTGACATTTCCTTCAACCAATCACATTGTTTGAAACAAAATCGATATGTATCAATAGGGGATATAACCCATATAAGTAAACGAGATAGAAACAGTGTGATTTGTGAATGTTCCGATCTTATACAATATGTTCATGTATAGGTTCAATTCGGTACGACTTTTATGCGGTGTCGTCATATTCGATATACAGACAACAAAGTGTTTTGAGATTGGTTGTAACTAGACAACTGTGTAAAGTAAGATTTTGTTAGTATTGTACAAATGCGCATGTGCGCGTCGGAAGTACAACACAGCGGAGCATAAAAGCCGTGCAATTTGCGAGACATTTGCAAGTCAGTGATTAATTGTTTTTAACTTTTTATGCATAAAAGATAAGCATTTATAACAGGAAAAATATCATAACTTTGCATACACAAGTTCCCCTGTAAAACTGCAATGCCATGTAAAGGACAAATACATGTACATGTATACGAAAAGAATGTTATCAATATCAGGAAAGATTGCATTATAATGCTTTAAAACTAGATATTGGGGATATAATCATACTGATAATCAGGTCAAAATATATAAGCATATATATTGCAGATGTCAAACAGATATTTATATTCATGTGTATGTAAACATTTACGCTAAGGTTGTTTTTCTTATAGCACCGCTCATACAGACTTTGACCTCATTTATTTGTGTTTAGCCATACGTGATCTAGTCCAAATAATATAGACTTTAGATTGCTCGTTTTATCATCTAATATTCCGGTTTACCTAAAATACACAATGGAGTTGTTTCGGGGAGCAATGGCGGGTCAAAATATTGCAATGAATCTCTGCATTGGCGAAATGGAGATCTCCTTCGATAGATTTCGCGAATGATTAACTAAATCGAACTCTCTGCGTAGCTACTATTTGGGAATAAATGAATGTCAAATAAATGTTGCATTAATTATCATTTTGCGAAATGGATTAGTCTGATTATCGAAAACTAGCTATATCGGGGAATAAATGAAATGTCAACTACATGTTGCGAAATGGGCGATTAATTTGTCCATAAGATTACCTCAGCAATGTTTATTGAAATATCCCCGACTAGTTAATGTCAACTTTCTCCAAAAATGTCAACGAACATCAATTTAGATTGAGAGCAATGTTATTTAAAGGTGATTATTTATCTTAACATATACATATTTATGTAAGCGTGGAGTGGATGTCGCTTAATCAAAAACCTTATTTGTGCCAGTAACTAGGATATTTTTTTTAGAATCTAAAATTTGAGACTGTCCATGTCTTAATGATGAAAATGGAAAAAAAAAAAAAAATTTTAGGACAAAATATCTTTTGATTATCCAGATATTGAAGATTTGCAATTGAGCGGATAAAACTATGCTTTGATATTTATTATAATAACAATAGAAATGATCTGTTCTGTGTGGCAAAATCTCCATTTCGCAAGTGTATTGCCTCCATTTCGCAAGCTTATTGTCTCCATTTCGCCAGCGTATTACCTCCATTTTGCGAGCCCAGCACCTCCAATTTCTAGATGTTTCGGACTTTTTAAGCAATGGTTTAAACGATATTATGATTTATAAAAAGAATACCCCGTTGATAGAAATATAAAACACAATCTGAAATTTCACTTCAAAAACTTATTATAGCCCTTCATATCTCCATTTCGCTGATACAATACTCTCCATTTCGCTGATACAATATCTCCATTTCGCTGATACAATATCTCCATTTCGCCAACCTATCATATATATATAAATCTCGATATGAACTTTCGCTTGAAAAACATACTTATAGCTCAATTTATGGTTTTCCCACACCAGTACACCAACAACATACTTTCCAAGCAACTGGCTGCTTTTCCACATAGAACGTTAAACAGCCCATTGTGAAAGACGAATGACGCATGTCACATTGATTTTGACAAACGTCGGAAAGAATGTTGGGCCGAGCTGGGATTCGAACTCACAACCCCTGGCTTGAAAGCCCGCGTCGCCACCGACTGAGTTACCTTGTTATTGGCTTGAATAAAACAAAGAATAATACAAATGTTTAATGAAATAAAAAAAATCCTATCTGAATTATACCATAGACAAACTATGTCAATACAGCATCTTCTTAACTGTCTCAGAATCCCCATATCGCCAATCTATATAAACGCACGGAACGCCATTAGAAGTAAGGGAGGAAATGGAATCCGGGGAGGGGCAGTTTGATTTTTTTCTGTAATGCATTATAGAGAAAAGAATCAATTTGGAGAGCAACGAGTGCATGGGCAGAAAAGGAATATGGGCATTGCCCATACTGCAAATATGCCCTGCAGTGGGAGGGTACTTTGGGTGCACTGTTTGGGGGCTGTTGCTCATGTAGTCGCCGATCATCTGGTAATTGTTCATTAATAGTCATCTGAATGACACAAAGCCCACGACCAATGTCTGCAAGATCTATTGCAACTTTGTGTAGTTCTCTGCGTGCGTTCATGGTGAATGCGATTTGATGAAAAATGCGTACCGAATGACTTGACATTCGACTTTTATACCCTTTTGTGTGGATTTTTAGCCATTTTGGTGAAAGACGAATCACGTTTGTCAATCATTTAGTCGGGCCACAATAGCTCAGTTTGTTACGCCAGCTTTAAATTTAGGGATTGTGAATTTGAACTACGGCTTGGTTATTGTTTCATTCTCGCAATGGACAAAAGTCATTAGCCTTCCAATAAAGGGGAGAATAGTCTATGTGGGAAGTTTGCAAGTTTCCTGGGACGAGTGGTGTCTGGAAACCAGGTAGGAGAAAGCTTATAAACTCACATATGGTGAACTGTATTAATTATCGTTTAACACGCTATTAAACTCCAATTTATCAGTTTGTTAATGAATGGCTTTTTAACTCACGACCCTTGGTATTTATATTTATTGTTTTTTCTCTACAACAACCTTGATACTGAAGGTTGCTATCTCTCTCTCTCTCTCTCTCTCTCTCTCTCTCTTTCACTTTCTCTTCTCTTTCTCAATGTCTCGCTCTTTTCAATCGATTTTAAAACGGAACTTTTTAATATGAGCGTAATTTTGGCATAACAACACAATCATCTTTCAAAACTTGTCTTCAACTCCCTTTTATGAAGTAGCAGATCGATTTATCATTATTAGCTCTGTCATTGAAATGGCATAACGAAAGTATATAAATGTCTTCGTTCCTGTAATTTGTTGGTTCAATTCATTGTAAACACTGATATTCTTCGTAGTCGTCGTGAAGAACGATTAACTATTAATACAAGTTTACATTATAATTCAAAATAGAATATATGTAAAAGATAAAAGTGCATTTTTTTACACATTTAGTGCAACAACACAACGTAAACATGTTATCTCGACGTTCTCACGGCGATAAATATGTTATTCCTCAAGACGTGAATTTCGCGAGACTTCTGGTTGATCTTGTGTTTTTCACGATCTCTACAACTTTACGCTACACCGGTATATCAACAGGTCATCGAGTCCAGGGTCATGTCGTCACTTGACATCTTTCATCTACCAATTTGTCAATGTAATGACATTTTACAAGTGGTATATTTTATCTCTGTGCTCTCCAGAGTTCGGCAGTGAAAGATAATTCATTATATATATAACCCTTTTTCCCTAAAACTGGCGGATTTTGACGCCGCTGAATAAGAATCAATATCTGATTTCTGTATACCAAATAACATGCATTTATTTTTGGTGATGAAATATCGGCCTAGTCGAGATTTGAACTCACAATCCCTGAATTAAGAGCCCTCTTCCGTACCACGTGCCTGTGCTATCAAGACCTAACTGACAGAAATAAACATATTCGTAATACGGTACTTCCCTTTCCGAAGGATACGTTATGTAAAGCAGACATTTCGTAAGAATATCTCTGTTAAGCTGTAGCCCTACATTGTAATTTCGCACTTAATTACAGAAACTCTAAAATTGTTGATGGTAAAACAAATAGTTAACGGATTCATAAGTGGGAACGAAACACCGTGCAATGAGAGCACATACTGATCTTATTATAATTAAAAAAAATACTTTCGCAACGGATGTGTAAGTCTTTCTAAGCTGCAGACGAATTTGAATGCATCTACAGCATACATCTTTTGAAAGCATGGTGGCAAAAAGAGAATTTACTCACAATGGGCCATTTCTCCCTTTACCCCAATATTTTCCACCCAATAAAAATATTAAAACTAAAATTTAGAGAAAACGTTACATTGCTCCTGTCAATGGGTTTTCAAGTTCGTCTGCCTCAAATTTGAAGTATGTGAGACATGGTTTAACCCTTTCCCTCATACGACGATTCTGCAGCAGACGACTTTGAACATATTTTGTCAAAACATAGAAAATCTCCATAATAGAATGGATAACCTATGACAAAGAGTGGAACACATTGTGGCACGTTCTGTGCAATTTCTTCTTTTGTCACTATGTTTTCAAAAAGCCGTCTGCTGCAGAGGCGTCCGAAAGCGTTTATATGAGGGAAAGGGTTTAAAGTCGTGTGAGTCAGAGTAAGCATGTTTATGACTTGTAATTGAATCATGTGTCCATTGTGTTAACCACGTGCGCGTGATTATTATTTAGTGCAGTTAATTCCTCAATTTGGTTGACTGCTATGTTAATTATGTAAGTTTACAGACGGGTTTTGTCATTGCTGTTTTGCGCTACAGCCGACAGAGGATTCCGCAGACTGGATTCAGTCCCTATAGTCGACATTCTACCAAATGACGTATCTGTAGCAGGCTCCTTTTGAAAACAAGGTGACAAAAGGGGAAATTGGTCATTATGATAAGTTTACAATAGGTTTAGCCAGTATTTTAGAGAGTTTCCATATTATTGCATATATATTTTAAATATCGTCTGCTGCTGAAACTGTGTTGGGTTAAGTAAGGCATGACACCAGTTTTTCTCAAACAGACGTGTTTTTGCATACGCATATGAGGTAGACTACTTCTGAAAACATTGCAACAAAAGCAGAAACTACAACAATGTGTTTATTTCTATTCCGTAAGTATACTTTCATTTACAAAGAGTTTTCATAGTTTTAGCTACAAACTTTCAGAGTTGTTTACTGCCGAGTTGTCGTATATGGGAAAGAGTTTTAATCAACTCCCACTCACTCTAGTAAAAGGTTATCAACCTCACAGGGACCTTTGATATCACTCTTTCAAAAGAAATCTACTTTTCTTATCGGTACAAGTCGTTTTTACTATACATCTGTTTTCTCTATCAGAAAGGAATTTGTTAAGAATAAATTATAGATCCTACGCAGCCTATTGTTTGTTTTCTTTGTTTTATTGTATAAAAAAAACTATTTTCTACCGTGTAATGTCTACTTCAATATCCCCTTATGGCTTGCAGTATTATGTGTGTTATTCCCAGCAAAGATCACACTTCCTCCTACAATTTCCTGTACTTAATCCGTTGGTTTCTTTTGACAAACACGAACGTATTTACATATCAATGTTTCATGTATTTAACCCTTACGCTGCCAAAGGCAATTCAATGCGTTTGCAAACAATGCAGATTCATGTGAGACAGCTCATAACGAGCTGTCTCACCTGAAATCTGCATTGTTTGTCTCTTCGACATGATATTTTATCCAATTTCCTTTTGGACGAAAAATGGAGTGGTCCAATTTTGAACACAGACGAGTCGACTTTGTGCAATTCGGCAATGATAGGGTTAATCCGAATGCATTTGTGTTGTTTTGACAACCATGAAATATTCACACTTCATCGTGAATATCACTCAATCAGTTACAGGCGTATTTCGTTTTCTCCGTTGATATTATATAAATATCATATGGCAGCATGTGTGACATTGATATTGTCAACCCGAGAGCAGAATGTCACCCGAGTCGTAAGCCGAGGGTGACATTCTGTTTCGAGGGTTGACAATATCAATGTCACACATGCTGCCATATGATATTTATTTTATTATACCGAACAAAATTAAGTGACGTCACTGCTGTATGTTGTATGACGTCAATGCTGTATTGAAGCAGTTATTTGCCCTTATATGACATACAAAATATCACTGCGGTCACATGACATGACAGTCAATTTTCGCTTGGTCACGTGTCAAAAAGGTTGAAATGTTTCTGATAGTCAAAATATCTCTTTTTCGCGTAATGGGATTTTACCATTGTAGACAAAAGTGAGGTATAATAAACGAATATATGTTTGTTTCCAACACAGTGTACATTTACTCTTTCCCGTATACAGCCGGTATGTTAAGAGTTGAAGACATGCTGATTGTACAGTATTTGTCGAAAGTCGTCTGCTGCGGATGTTTCAAAGACACGTCATCTTAATTATGAAAAGGTTATAAGCAATTTAAAGTTTGTGTTACATTGCTTGTGTGTTCTTGTTCAACATTGCTTGTGTGTTATTTGGGTCGCTATTGCTGGCCGTTCCTGATATTTATGTATGTGCTGTTGTTCTTGGTTGTTGTGTAATTGTCTATATTGTATGTTTTTGCTGTTTTCTATCTACATTGTATCTGGGTCCTTGGTTTTTTATGCTGTGTAAAAGTGTTTGTGGATCTTGGTCTAAATTGATAGAAGTCGAATGAGTTTTGTCAATCGTCGAAAAGAAGGAATGGCCGAGCCAGGATTAAATATACCGAACACTGGCTTGACCGTCCTCTTTATCACCGAAATATTTATCGCAGCTCGACACATCATGCGGCAGTTGACATGGAGCATCTGCTAATATGGAAACATAATTGATGACAACATTATGAGTAGATGGGAAATTGCCTTTTATTTGATCAAATCTGTGTCAGTTTTATTCCATAGTTTGTCTGCTACAAAGGCCCAAAAGATCGACTGCATCAAAGCCCGATATATTAGAGTACGGCTCATTTTAAAGAAGTCATTGCATACATTTAAGTTTTCTTTTTGGTAATCGGACTGATCAGAGTTGACAAAACTATGACTTTACACAATTAAACTTAACATTTCTATTTCTCACGATTGGTTGATTGATTGGGGTTTAACGCCATTTTAACAATTTCTCAGTTATATCACGGCGGCCAGTTCACCTATTCATGCATTTCCTGGTTTTCTCACACCAGTACTCCACACAACAATCTTCCCAAGCAACTGGCTGCTTTTCCACATAGACTTAGCCCATTGGTGGAACACGAATGACGCATGTCGCATTGACTTTTGTCAATCGTCGGAAAGGAAGTTGGCCGAGCCGGGATTCGAACTCACAACTCCTGGATTGACAGCCCACGTCGCTACCGACTGAGCTACCGGAGCTCGGCTATTTCTCACGAAGCGGACAGGTTTTGGAAACTTTGCAGCAGACGACGTGGGTAACATGTTCAGCCATCGTGCCTTATCCAACTGTTTCGGGAAACATTATCATACGATGAAACAACGGGTTTGTAAGATTATTTGGGTTTGGTCGATGTTTAGTTTAACTCTTCCCCTCATACGACAATTCTGCAGCAGACGACTTAGAACATATTTTGTCAAAAAATAGAAAATCTCTATAATTGAATGGATAACCTTTCACTAAAAGTGGAAAACATTGTGGCAAAAGAAGAAATTGCTCGTTTTGAGCAATTTCTTCTTTTGTCGCTATGTTTTCAAAAAGCCGTCTGCTGCAGAGGCGTCAGAAAGCGTCTATATGAGGGAAAGGGTTAAACAAATTGGAGTGTGTCTAAGATATATACTATAAAAAAAAAAAATATTCAATAAACAAATATATTTTAAAAAAGAGTATTAAGGCTAGGAGGAGATTTGAAATATATCGACCCAAGAAATGTTAAACGACTCGACTTTAACAAATATTGGCGTATTATGTTATACACGACTTTAAAGAGCATTAGCGTATCATGTTAAATACGACTTTAAACAGCATGAGAACTGCATGTTATACACGAATTTAGGCTACATTTGCGTATTATGATATACACAACTTTAAACAGCATAAGAACATCATGTTATACACGAATTTAGACTTCATTTGCGTATTATGTTATACACGAATTTAGACTACATTTGCGTATCATGTTATACACGAATTTAGACTACATTTGCGTATTATGCCATACACGAATTTAGACTGCATTTGCGTATTATGTTATACACGAATTTAGACTACATTTGCGTATTATGCCATACACGAATTTAGACTGCATTTGCGTATTATGTTATACACGAATTTAGACTACATTTGCGTATTATGCCATACACGAATTTAGACTACATTTGCGTATTATGTTATACACAACTTTAAACAGCATAAGAACATCTTGTTATACACGAATTTAGACTACATTTGCGTATCATGTTATACACGAATTTAGACTACATTTGCGTATAATGTTATACACGAATTTAGACTACATTTGCGTATTATTCTATACACGCATTTAGACTACATTTGCGTATCATGTTATACACGAATTTAGACTACATTTGCGTATTATGTTATACACAACTTTAGACTGCATTTGCGAACTATGTTATACACAACTTTAGTCTACATGTGCGCATTATGTTATACACAACTTTAGTCTACATGTGCGCATTATGTTATACACAACTTTAGACTACATTTGCGTAGTATGTCATACACAACTTTAGACTACATTTGCGTAGTATGTCATACACAACTTTAGACTACATTTGCGTAGTATGTACACAACTTTAGACTACATTTGCGTATTATGTCATACACAACTTTAGACTACATTTGCGTAGTATGTCATACACAACTTTAGACTACATTTGCGTAGTATGTCATACACAACTTTAGACTACATTTGCGCATTATGTTATACACAACTTTAGACTACATTTGCGTAGTATGTCATACACAACTTTAGACTACATTTGCGTAGTATGTCATACACAGCTTTAGACTACATTTGCGTAGTATGTCATACACAACTTTAGACTACATTTGCGTAGTATGTCATACACAACTTTAGACTACATTTGCGTAGTATGTCATACACAACTTTAGACTACATTTGCGTATTATGTCATACACAACTCTTTAAACTACCTTTTCGAACAATGCCAATCAAGAAGCAGCATGTGTATTCGTGCGTCCAATCTTAGTATACAGTGATAGCTACTCATATTTCAATATTGTTTAAAAATACAAGTATATCAACATAAACGAGCCAGGGGTGTTGATATCGGTTACACTTAATAACCCTTTCCAACATACATACAGGTTTTGAAGTCTCTGCAGCAGACGTTTTTTGAAAACATTGTGGCAAAATATGTAATAGCTCATTAATTTGTCCTTTTGCCACAATGTTTTCAACTCTGTTTAATAATTAACCTCTCATTCATTATTCTGCTGCAGATTTGCTGTACGTGGGAAAACGGTTAAGAGAGGTAAGTGTTCAGTTGGCGTATCATTTACAGATGACCGTAGTTACAATAGGGTGAATAAAACGACTGGGACAGAATAAATTTGCAATCTTGACGAGGATGCGATGCAATTATGTCATTTCTCCCTTAAATCGCATAAATTCCTGCATAATTAAAAATACCATCCAAGTTGAACATGTATTATCCATATACATACAAGTATTTCAACTGCATCTTTATTTCAGCAGTATTCGACTGTTTTCGTCATCTTTAAAAAGTTTCCCATTTACCAAAGTATTTGTTTTTTGTTAGCGTTATTTCTATTGTTGTTGTGGATCTTCAGCCTGGGTACCGAGGATGATTGAAACACTGAACAAAGAAACATGATAAATTCTACACGAAGTCGAATTTCATCCTATTATGAGCTTCGCGATTCCGTATGCGTTCGTTAGCGATCGGTATTGTTCGCGGTCTTGTCGGACAATATCGTTAGTTTACAACTGTTTTAACCCTTGTGCTGCCAAAGCCAATTTAAGGCTTTTGCTGTCTCTCCTGAAATCTGCAGTGTTAGCATCTTAGACATAACATTTGATCAAATTTCCTGTTGGACGAAAATAGAGTTTTCGACAAGGAAGAGTCGACTTTGTGGAATTCGGCAGTAAAATGGTTAATAGATACCGACCTCGCACGGAAATCTACCTGAATCTAAAATTATCTGGTACATACCACTTTTGATTAGTTTATATTATTGGAGTTTAACACCGTTTTCAACATTACTTCAGTTATACCACGGCGAAAGAACACGTTTCCATGGTGCCTTGATTAACAAACCAGTACTAGGTTAAGAAATGTGCTTTGTAACAACTTGACGTCCGCGAGTCTACTTTTGATGTCACTGCGACAGATGACCTTTGGAACAAATAGCAACAATTATATATGTTTCAAATGGTGTTGTTCTTTCTTTAACTCAAATGTATAACAAACTATCGACTTTCTAGACCTTACAATATAACCCAAATGCATAACAAACTATCGATTTTCTAGACCTTACAATGTAACTAAAATGTATAACAAGCTATCGATTTTTATAGACCTTACCATGTAACTCAAATGTATAACAAACTATCGATTTTCTAGACCTTACAATGTAACTCAAATGTATAACAAACTATTGATTTTCTAGACCTTACAATGTAACTCAAATGTATAACAAACTATCGATTTTCTAGACCTTACAATGTAAATACAATGTATAACAAACTATTGATTTTCTAGACCTTACAATGTAAATACAATGTATAACAAACTATTGATTTTCTAGACCTTACAATATAACTCAAATGTATAACAAACTATTGATTTTCTAGACCTTACAATGTAAATACAATGTATAACAAACTATCGATTTTCTAGACCTTACAATATAACTCAAATGTATAACAAACTATTGATTTTCTAGACCTTACAATGTAAATACAATGTATAACAAACTATCGATTTTCTAGACCTTACAATGTAACTCAAATGTATAACAAACTATCGATTTTCTAGACCTTACAATATAACTCAAATGTATAACAAACTATCGATTTTCTAGACCTTACAATATAACCCAAATGTATAACAAACTATCGATTTTCTAGACCTTACAATGTAAATAAAATGTATAACAAACTATCGATTTTTATAGACCTTACCATGTAACTCAAATGTATAACAAACTATCGATTTTCTAGACCTTACAATATAACTCAAATGTACAACAAACTATCGATTTTCTAGACCTTACAATATAACTCAAATGTATAACAAACTATTGATTTTCTAGACCTTACAATGTAACTCAAACGTATAACAAACTATTGATTTTCTAGACCTTACAATATAACTCAAATGTATAACAAACTATTGATTTTCTAGACCTTACAATGTAAATACAATGTATAACAAACTATCGATTTTCTAGACCTTACAATATAACTCAAATGTATAACAAACTATTGATTTTCTAGACCTTACAATGTAAATACAATGTATAACAAACTATCGATTTTCTAGACCTTACAATGTAACTCAAATGTATAACAAACTATCGATTTTCTAGACCTTACAATATAACTCAAATGTATAACAAACTATCGATTTTCTAGACCTTACAATATAACCCAAATGTATAACAAACTATCGATTTTCTAGACCTTACAATGTAAATAAAATGTATAACAAACTATCGATTTTTATAGACCTTACCATGTAACTCAAATGTATAACAAACTATCGATTTTCTAGACCTTACAATATAACTCAAATGTACAACAAACTATCGATTTTCTAGACCTTACAATATAACTCAAATGTATAACAAACTATCGATTTTCTAGACCTTACACTATAACTCAAATGTTTTGAATGCGGACGACTCTGAAATATTAAGTAGGGGATTTTAATCCGATTGCAGCCTTACAGCACATATTTAACCAATAAAGAGGTTTGCATCTTTTTATACAGGGGTATTGCATATTTATACACGCCCCCATGCTGTTTTAAATATGCATAAACATATTCGTGATTCTATAAATTATTCACTTTCAAGCAAACGAGTAGACCTTAGATATGTGTTATGTAGCATTGCTCTCTATGGCCTACTCAGCAACAGTAGTCAACTCTTTCCGACATACAACAAACGACTTTGAAACATCTAGACAAAAATACGGAAAATCTATGTAAATGAAAGAATAATAATTGGATGAAGTTGTAAAAATCACGAGCAATGTCGCCTTTCGCCGCAATGTTTCAAAAGTCGTCCTTTGTAAAGCGTCTGTATGAGGATAAGGGTGAATGGTGGACCTAATGATGAGTAATTAACCCTTTTCGAATTACTTGTCCGCCTCTGTATCAAACGTGCAGTACATAGATTCCATTATTTTCTAGTTTGGAATGGTCTAAAATGGTATATCAGTTGCAATGTTAAGTTACAATCAATCAACAGCGGATGACTTTGAAAAAAACTTGGTAATAATCAGGAAAAGGAAAATCTTTATAAATGAAAGAATAAATATTGAATAAAGTTGGGAACATTGGGACAAATGGGGAAATTTGTCATAATGAGGATTTCTCCTTCTGCCACATATCGAGGGCTTGGCGTGAAACGGTTGTAACTAAAATTGGTAATATTTTACCAATGTTAATCACCTCGCCAAACAGTCTTTATAAGTGTTAAATCATTTTTCTTGGTAAACAATGGAAATTTTGGTGCCATTGCTCGTTCTGAGCAATGGTACCTAAATTTGCATTGTTTACAAAAGGGTCAAAATTGCCCCTAAACCAGGGTTTTCAAAATAGGTTTTAAGTTACAACTGTTTCACACCAAGCCCTCGATATGCTGCATAGTCGTCAACATTCGTTTATATTTGGGAACGTTTCCATTATATATATTTATTTATTTTCAGAAGTAAATCGATTTAAGTTTGGAGCAACACTATAGGCACACGAGTTTTTATTTAAAAGAAAACGCCTAGAACAGAAACCATTTCCCATTTGTAGACATACGTTTGATGAATCTGCAGCAGACGCTATTTGCAAACATTGAGGCAAAGAGGGAAATTACTCATAATGGACACTTTTGCAACAATGTTTTAACTTTATATTTTAATAATACCACTTTCATTTAAAATGAGTTTTCATCTTTTATCTAAATGTTTCAAATCGTCTGCTGCAGATTATTTGTGTATGGGAAAGTGTTATGAGAAATGATAATGGATAGTAGTGTTTGTTACTCATTTGTATTTCTTTCAAGTCATTTTACGTCTGAGATGAAAAAAGTATCGAAAACAAATGATAGTTTTAGGGAGTTTCTGCATTTTCTTATTTCATACAAAATGTGGTAGACTGGCTCGGTTGTTTAAAGTAGATCATTTGCCTCGAGGGCGGGAGGTCGCTTGTTCGTTCTCCATCCGGGTCATACCGGGGTAAGCATTACGACTGACTCGCTGGTGTCAAGAAACGATATTAAAAGCTGAGTCAACATCACACAAGCAAAATGTTGTGCCTATATCGAGGGCTTGGCGTGAAACGGTTGTAACTAAAATTGGTATTTTTAACCAAGGTTAATCACCTCGCCATAATGTCTTTATAAACGCTAAATCTCTTTTTCTTGGTAAACAATGGACATTTAGGTGCCATTACTCGTTCTGAGTAATGGCACCTAAATTTGCATTGTTTACACAATGGCCAAGAATGGCCCCTAAACTAGGGTTTTCAAATAGGGTTTTAGTTACAACCGTTTCACGCCAAGCTCCCGATATAGGCTATCATAATGAATAAGGTGTTCATGTTGCCACCATATTTTCCACTTTATTCAATAATTACACATCATATGAACTAGGTGTTTCCTAAGTTGTCTGCTGAAGATTAATGTAAGTAGGAAAGCGGTAACCTCAAATGTGACCGTATACCTGTCCATTTCATATTTGAATAATAGCCGCATAAGTCAAAATTGTCTTATTGCATGAAAGCTGCCCTGCGTTGACTAGACAATGACACCACAACACATATTACGCGAAATCTAAGAAGGGTTCAGTGGTTTTTCTGCACCAGACGACTTTTAGCCGTTTGCCACTATTAAACAACTCAGCAACAGACGACTTTGAAAACATTTTGTCAAAAACGTAAAACCAATCTCCAAAATTTACGGTTTCAACATTAACTTTTAAATATAATTTAAAACATTGTGGCTAAATGTAAATACTCAGTATGAGCAAATTCTCCTTTTGCTACAAAGGTTTCAAAATTGTCTGCTGCAGAGGCGTCAGAACAGCTGCTATGTGGGAAAAGGGGATTACAAACATCGTTGAAAAAAATATGGAAACTCATTTGAAATCAATACATGTATGTCAATAGTTAAATAACAAACAATGCTCGTTGTGATCAATTTCTCCTTTCCTTGCAATGTTTTTAAAAATAAATCGTCTGTTGTATATGTGCATAAGGTCGTCTGCATGTGGAAAAGACTTTTTGTCAGATATTAAATCTAGTAATGCCCTCTCTGGAGCCGGACAGAGAAGACTCGGGTTGGACTGTATACCCAACTTAGCCAGACAGTGAACACTCAGATGAGACTGTATGTATGCACAGGTTTGATTCGAGTCGCTACAGCACGCCGATTTTGTTTTTCAATTTGATCGACAAAGATCATTGATTGATTGATTGATTGATTGGGGTTTAACGCCGTTTTAAACAGTTTCTCAGTTATATCACGGCGGCCAGTTCACCTACTCATGCATTTCCTGGTTTTCTCAAACCAGTACTCCACACAACAATCTTCCCAAGCATCTGGCTGCTTTTACACATAGACTTAGACAAAAGATCATTGATTCATTGATTT